>JZKD02S0365908.1:120981-133586 GCA_000966675.3 Picea glauca
CCCCGAATCCCGACATTGAACCCGGGATTGGCACTTCGCTAATGCAAGTTTCTGGAGAATTCCCATTTGTGGGGGATTAACCCCAAAATTTTTAAAATTTTGATAGTGGGTGTGTTACATTTTGGATAGACGAAATTATTGTTTTAATGAATAAATGGATTCAACATATTCAATACCCTTATTGCAATTAGATTGTACAATGTTAACATTTAACATCTACAATTCCATCGATTGAATAGTTCCTTTTCTTTCAGAAGAAAATTAGCACAAATTATATTAGTAAATAATTTTTTACATCGACAGATCATGGATCAATGAAACAAGTACTTAAGGTCTAAAGGCCACTCATCACTCTCCAAATGCCTAATCTCAACTTCCAAAGACAAGAATAATAAATAATCATCATGTTCGATGTGCCAACCAAGAACTAATAAAAAGGAAAGAGTATCGTTGTACTCAAACAAAGGAGATAAGCTCTCCTCCCACCACAAAAACATAACAGTCACTTCCAACATAGATGGAGTAAGACTATTAGAGAATTTTTAAAAACTGAGGAGGGCCCTCATTTTCATCGTCCCAATTGTAGTATATCAATCTTCCTTTAGGCGCCAAGAGTGCTTGTTTTGATAATTTATTAACCTCCTCATTCGATTCCCTGAAGATGTGTTGAAAGTAGGTGCCTTGAAACGATGTCGCCGGGTCCCGAATTCTGCGCTTCCAACCTTCAATATTGGTAGCTTGGAGTTTTCCTTTTTGTTCCAGCCAATCGATGACCACCTTGGAGTCCCCCAACATCTGAATATGGTGAATATCCAGGAATTTTTCCATGACAAAAGTAGCCCGCGCTCCAACTAATTCAACCTTTGTATTGGATCCTTCTCTGTAATTGAATACCCATCTAACATCCAGAGCATTTAATCTTTTCAAAGATCCCCTGCCCCACAATTTTCTCCCCCATCTATGGATGCCCCATCGAAAAATGTCAAAGTGAATCCGTTTAATCGAAGAATCAGACTCAATCTTAATGCTTGCGATTTAAACTCTGTTTGATGGCTAGTGAGCAAACTTAATGTCCCGTTGACAACGATACCGACAGAGGGTACCTTCCCTTCAAACACATATTGATTCCGCTCCTTTCATAAGAACCAACTCAACAAAATGAGTAGTTTTTTTTATGTTGCTTTGTTCTGAAGCCACGTTTCCATACAATCATTTATGTTCTGGCCAATCTAGGAATAATTCAATTTCAGAGAGGATAAACAATTTGTCCAGACCACCTGAGTAAAATGACAGTGGATGAATAAGTGGGCGCTATCTTCAACGGCTTCTCTGCACATGTAGCAATAGCCCGGTCCCACCCACCCCTTTTTTTGTAAGACGTCCCATGTTAGAATGCTATAATCAGTAGCCAGCCATAAAAAATGGATAATTTTTAATTGAATTTGCCATTTCCAGAGGTTATACTTCCACCCGCTCCTGATCGGTAAGGTCTGTGTAGATGAAATTGCATTGTAAAAATTCCTGACAGAGAGTTTTCTGGATGAGTCGCCTCCGTTCCACAATAGTTTGTCCTCTACGCCTTCTTGGAGAGTGATCCCCGCATGACTAAGCTCCACTGTATAATTGTTCCACGCAATGGCCTGTGTGCCCAATAACTCCAATTCCTCGCTACTCCTCCATACCTCTACAAAAGTAATAGGATCCCTCTCTGTTGATGCTTGTGCCAATGTGGATACGTTCTTTTCCTTTAGTGAGGTTATGAGCTCATCGGTGAGGAACGATCTATCTCCCATGCCCAAAATCCTATCGCGACCCACAACAATTAGATGGTATGCTCCAGGACACTAGCTAAGCCAGTGGTTGATGAATGGTAGCGCGCGACTGAGGCTTGTCCAAATTCTCGATGCTGAAGTGCAATGATGTGAAGACTGTCTAATCGATTTTATGAGAGTGGCATTGTATAAATACTTTTCTTTAATCACCTTCTGCCAGATACTAGGCTGTGTTATTACCCTCCAAAGTGTTGATGCATTCAAAGCTAGATTGAAAAGAGGGAGATTACAAAATCCCCAGTCCCCGAGATTTTTTGGTCTGGAGTGGACCTCCCATCTACAGAGATAGTACTGCTGAGTGTCCGAGTGACCTGTCCACAGAAATTGAAACATCAATTTCCTAATTCTATTTAAAATAATTCAAGGCAGAGCTTCCATAGACATCCAATATACAATTTGTCCTTCCAAAACCGTTTTTACCAAGATGTATCTCACCCCCAACGATAGCCACCTGTTGCACCAAATATTGATCTTATTTGAGACTCTAGTAACCAACCAGTCCTAGTTTGTTGCGCGCCGTGCTCCTGTCTTCAAGAAGTAATCCAGATAACAAAATCCTAGGGAAAGATCGCTAAATATGTAGGGCAGAAAAGTTTTAAAAGGGGTCAGCTCTAGCTTTGATAGTCCTTCGAAATGGATTGTAGATTTAGTTTGATTCACCGACAGCCCTGAGGCTTTGCAGAAGCAACTGATAAGATTATCAATCACTTGCCATTCATACATTTTAGCCTTTGACAGAATGAGGACATCGTCCACAAATAGGAGATGTAGAATTCTTGTCATTCTGGAAACCTTGATCCCAAAAATATGTCCTTCCTCAAAACTATGCTTCAATAATAAGCTGAGTCCTTCCATCACCGGGATGAATAGGAGGGGTGATAAAGGGCATACTTGTCTGACTCCCCTTCCGGTTCTGAAAATGTCTGTGGCCTCCCCATTGATTAGAACATCAAAGGAAGATGAAGTGACACATGACATTATCCAATTAGTCCCCTGAAGCCCCATTCCAACTTTGAGAAGGATCAGTCTAAGAAAGTCCCAGTCAATACAATCGTACGCTTTCCTTAGATCCAACTTTAACACAAGGGCTTTCAATTTTTATTTATTTTTATATGCTATGAAGACTCTCATGGGCTGTGCCAATTGCATCCTGAATACCTCTACCTTTAAGAAAACCCATCTGTTCAAAGGAGATAGTTAATTTTAAATCTGGTTCTTACCCCATTATAAACCAAAAATACCAATTTACTCCACAACAAAACAATTAATATTGTACACTCAAATATATACTGTCAGATTTGAAATATTAAATATATACTGTCAAATTTGAAATATAGATTCCATGGATTGAATAGTTCTTACCCCATTATAAGCCAAAATTACCAATTTACCCCCACAACAAAACAATAAACAATTAATATTGTACACTTAAATATATACGGTCAGATTTGAAATATTGAATATATACTCTCAGATATGAAATATTTAGTAAACCAATTAATACTATATAAGCTGTCAAATGTTACTATTTCAAATTAAACAGTAAATATTCCAACCTATACCACATTAATTACTATGCTAATTACTATGCTACTGAGTACATATTAATAGCCATGAAAGACATTAATTTATACAACATTAATTACTATGCTATTTAGTGCATATTAATAGCCATAAAAGACATTAATTTGAATATGTACTAAACAATCAATTAATATTATAAACTTAAATATATACTTTGTCAGATTTTAAATATTGAATATATACTATCAGATTTGAAATATCCAGTACACCAATTAATACTATATAAATATAGACTTTGTCAGATTTGAAATATTGAATATATACTATGAGATTTGAAATATCCAGTACACCAATTAATACTATATAAACTGTAAAATGTTACTATTTCAAATGAAATAATAAATATTACAACCTATACAGTATCGGTTCTGACTGTCATTTTCTCACTTGTTCGTTCTGTTGTTTAAACACGGACGGTTTTCTCCATTAATGGTTTTTGGGAAGCTCAATAAATACAGACAACTTACGTACCACAATGAATAATATTTAAAATCCATGAGTGAACAGTCAAGTCTCGTGACCACGGCCGATATACCGACACCGCTCCACAAAGGGATTGTGACTTCGACTGAGAGCATTAATGCAGATGTGATTTGAAGCGATCGCCGGACATTTTGATCGTAAGTGAAACCACTAACGCGGATGTGATTTGAAGGCATCATGGAGGACGACAAATACAGGCCTTATAGCGTTAATGGCGTGCACGGAGGACGATAAATACAGGCCTTGTAGCGTCACTGGCGTGCATGCGAAGACAAGATGCGTGATCCCGATTATGATTCGTCCAATCCTTATGCTGCTTTCATAGTTTCATGTCAATAAATGTTTTTTGAACGGATACAGGTAGTTCATATATGGGAATTTTGGAAATTTTTTAGGTTATTGAACGGATACAGGTAGTTATTTGGGAATTTTTGAAATTTTTATGTTATAGTTTTTTAAAAAAATTTAGAAGAATTGTTGGAATTGTAGATATCAATAGTGATTGTGGTTGAGATTGTACAATTTTAATATATCTAGGGTTTTTTAAGTACTGGATCCATTTTTTAAGTACTGGATCCATTTATACATGGATCCAGTTGAGTTTTAATTTTCTCCCTACTGTTCCCTGTCTTTGTTTGGACATTTTGAATATGTATTTTGTAACAAGCACAGAAATCAGTCCTATGTTATGACTGATATTCTTCTTATCTGCACAGAATAGTTTGCTTTGTAAATGAAATTATATCATAATATAATTTTTAAATACTTTTCTATTGGAAAAGTATTGGATCCATTTATATATTCAAAATTGTAATTTGAATAATAGAAAATTATAATTTGGTCAATAATTATATGATAGGTTTTAGATGATAATTGTTAAAAAAATCTAAAAAATTAAATATTTACACTTATAAAAATATCATAAAATTAGTTGTTTATGTTATTAGCTATTTTAAGATTCCACATGTTAATATAAAATCCCTATTTTAAGATG
This sequence comes from Picea glauca, assembly GCA_000966675.3. NCBI lineage: Eukaryota > Viridiplantae > Streptophyta > Pinopsida > Pinales > Pinaceae > Picea > Picea glauca. Next base: position 125,875 of record JZKD02S0365908.1, read on the forward strand.
TCACATGCTAATTTAAATTTATAATCAACTCTTTTTTTAAAAGATTGTTCAAAATAATGGTAATTAAAATGAATTTTACAGGAAAGCAATTCTTTTTTTAAAAGATTGTTCAAAATAATGGTAATTAAAATGAATTTTACAGGAAAGCAATTACTGTGATATAAATTGGAATATATTATTTAGCTAAAAGTTATATTTTAAAATGTTCCAGACATCAAAATAATTAATGTTTTGTAGATTGAGATATATATTATTGGATTTTAAGATATCATATCTCAATATAAATTTGTTTTAAATTGATTTTTTTTTAGCTCAATTTTACAATTATCAATATACACCTCACAATAAAACAATTAATGTTATATGGACTATGATATGTACATGCTCAGGTGCGGAGAGCATACTTAGTATATAGCAGTGTGTATATTGATATTGACTATAACAAACAATATAAATTATCAATATACACTTCACAATAGTTATCAATAGCAGTGTGTATATTGATATTGGCTATGACAAACAATATGAATTATAGATATATATTTCACAATAGAACAATTAATGTAGTATACCTTGAAATATATACTATTTGAAATAACTAAATTTCAAGTCAGACAATATATATTTATTATTTGTTATGAAAATACAAATTATTCTGATTATTATCAATAATTCATATTTTAAAACAAAAATTAAAAAATTAAAAAATGGTAAAAAATAAATAATTAAAATTACTAATTTATAATAATAAATAAAATAAATATTTAAATATTATTGACCACTATCAACTGATAGCTTAAAAACAAAATAAACAAAAATAAAAAAGGTATAAAATAAATAATCAAAACTACTAATTTTTAATAACAAATAAAAAAAAAAATTCAAATTAATACATGTAGCTAATTTCATTTCAAAACAAAACAAGAGAAAATTGTAAAGCAATTACTCCCCATCTTTATTTATAAAAGGGATATATAATGAATGGTATCTCCAAAATAAATAAGATGAATTTATTATGAATAGATAAAGTTTTAAAGGAAATATCTGTATAAGTGTGTATATTTTCTAATCATAATTACTCCCCATCTTTATTTATAAAAGGGATATATAATGAATGGTATCTCCAAAATAAATAAGATGAATTTATTATGAATAGATAAAGTTTTAAAGGAAATATCTGTATAAGTGTGTATATTTTCTAATCATAATAGATAAAGTTTTAAAGGAAATATTTGTATGAGTGTGTATATTTCTTAATCATAATGTCATACAAGTTTTATCTAAAAAAAAATTAGATATTTATATAAATATGTTTAAAACTATATTTATTGAGAGTATATAAATATGCAAGTTAATTATTATTTAGCATTTCAAAATATTGTAAATTTTTTGAAATTTTTTTGATTAATACATTGAGTTTGGATATTTATCAGAAAAATTAAAGATTAAATTATTTGTAATATTTTTTTTAAATATTATGATTAAAACATTGTGATTTGAAAATATTTATTTTAAATTGGTAGAAAATTAACATAAATCTAGTGTTAAAATAAGGACATTCTAAGTTGAATGCCATCCATATGCATCCTTAAATAATAAACAATTATACTCAAATGAGTAAGATGAATTCTATATTTAGACATAAAGTGAACACATTTGTGTATATACAAGTTTCATACCTATAAATAGGTAAAAATATATTTAAAAAAGACAAGTATATATATATATATATATATATATATATATATATATATATATATAATTTCAAAATATCTCTCATTAAATATTGATCTTCCTAACCTCTTAAGTCATGAAAATTATGGTGATCTTGGAACACTTATCTGAATGTTTTTTGAACATATAAATAAGATTCTAAAGAAATCTAAGTAATCTCTTATCTTTATAAAGATCCAATAAACCGATTTTAATCTCAATGAACATTAATCATCATCATCATTAGTTTTTGTTATTAGCCTAAAATGGCTATGGAACACACACACACACACACACACACACACACACACACACACACACTTATGGAACTCAAAATATCAATTTATTGTTTGATTTCTCTTATATTGTTTATGATGGTGAAACCAAAACTGACAATTTATGTTAAATGATAAAAGGTTTATATTGTTTATGATGGTGAAATGACACTTTATGTTTTATGATAGTGTGCTGAAATTAAAAATGTTTTACTTCATTTCATTTATAAACATCAATTTCAATTTTGTTTGATTTGCAAATGTAGTTGAATAGTCAAACATATCATCATTATAGTTTCTGTTCTATTTGTAGATATTTTTATAAGTTGAAGGGTTCATAGTGTCATTATAGGGTTTATAGGGTTGAAGGGTTGTAGATATAAATATTTGATAGTCGTGAGCATTGACAATTGCCAAGTTTTCATTAGGTGATATGGATTTTATTCTGTTCCATTCAAGTGATAATCAATCGACTTTAACAATGCTTTTGTAAATTTAAGCATATTGATCATCGCATCAATCTAGGCCCCTCCCTTATTTTGACAAGGCACATACTCATATCCATCCAAAACTTAGTAAAATCCATGTTCAAAATTGAAAATTCACAATGAAATGATAGTCCAACACTAAACTAGTTATGTTCATCCTTGGTTTCTTTTCGAACTTTCAATATATTCATTCAAGAAAATGTGAAATAAATAATAGTTTTCATAATAATAATAATAATAACAACATCTAACCTTTGTTAACCTTCGTTAATGTAAAATTAAAATATACTTTAATATAAGTAAGTGAATTTCATTAAAATTTATATTGACATAAATTGCTTATGTACCGAAAATGGTTGATGGATTATCAATCCTCTGCACATTGGAAGTATTCACTAGTGCCATTAATATGACACCTATGAGTGTTGTTCAATATCACATAATAACTTTCTATCCATTATCAATCCTCTGCACATTGGAAGTATTCACTAGTGCCATTAATATGACACCTATGAGTGTTGTTCAATATCAAATAATAACTTTCTATCCAAAAATTTGCAGGGATAACAACACACCATCCACAATACAAGATCTACATTGAGTAAACTCCCAACTTTGTTATCAGGGCACAAAATCACATTTTTTTTAACTTAAGTTTTTCAATCAAACTTAATGAAAACTATGTTTAATGTGTAGAATATAAGTAGTATTAGGTTCATCATACACATTTGTCAAGTAGCTCATAATTTCAATTTTGTTTGATTTGCTTCAAGACATTGAAATCTAAATTCACATTATAGCAATTTAATATATCAACACTTTTGGAATCAAAATTCACAATTTCATAATTAAAATTGACACTTTTTAGGATGTCTTTAATTTTTTTAATTAGGATAATCGTAAAAAACAAAAATGTTACGGGCCAACATGGTGTATAATGTGTACAAATGATGGAGAATTAGTAAACCATTTATTTGTACAATGTCCATTTGAAAAATAGGTATGGAGTGAAGCAATACAATTGACACTTTTGGAATCAAAATTCAGGAAAAAAAAATGAAATTGAGACTTTTATGTGCCATAGATATTTCACAGTGGGCTCCAAATCCTCTCCTATGTCTCCTCTATCTCCTCTATCACTTTCAAACTAGAAAGGTTCAATTATTATGTTTCCTCTATCATGGTTGTGTTCCTCATCCTCATAGGTAGAGGATCTCACCAGTTAATTGAATCTAAAGAAATTTCCTCTTAAGTGGATGCTAATCATACACTAACTTGAATTCTCAATATAATCCAAATTCAGTTAAAAAAATGAAAATTTAAATGCAACAAACCAAGCCTTAGTAGATGGTGTTAATTTTTCTTTGTAGAATGATATTATTCCTAGAGATATTAATAGAGAGGGGGGTGATTTTATGAAATGTACTACATTTAGTGAAAGTTTTTTTAAGCCATCAATAGTCCCTTATAATGACATGGAAATGGGTCCTAGTTTTGATATGAAGTTATCATCTTCATATGAAAAAGCATTTCAATCATTGGAAATAATGAACACAAATCCTTTATGTAGTATTGGTGATGCATTAAAGGATTTGTGTATATGATGGATAATTTGTAGGATTAGTATAATCACTCAAAGTATAGGTCATTTTAGGTTCCCTATACAATAGGTTATTCCCTCATTGTAAATAAGGCTCGGTAAAATTTATAATTCATCAAAAATATAGTTCCTTATTTGAATGGACCATGAAAGTAAACTAAACCAAATGATTCTAGAATCCTAGATATTCATAAATATGTGTACTTTCAATGCAAAATATAAAATTCTAGAATATATGTCACTTGTTTAAAAAAATTGTACTGGTATGTCATCTTCAATTAATCGTTCATGATCAACTTTGGACATTTTCCATTTTCTAACTTTTGTTTTTTTTTCTTGATTGAACTTCTATTAACTTTATGCACGTTGCACATACCAAATGACTATATTGAAAACTTATGACATCCGACTGATAGTCTTGAAAGTGAACATGACTATCGGTTTGATGGGTTTCTTGAAAAAAATAGCCTTTCAATACGATGAATCCTCTTTAATATATAAAACTGTTATCATCAAAATCTTCTAATAACCTCATATTTTGTTCTGTGCATCGCATCAAATTATATTTCATGTTTTCAGTGTTGCCTACAGGTGCAACCACGACAAAGACATCTACTGCAAATAATTTGATATGTTCCAACAAGTAGTTCATGTTAGATTAACAAACATGCACGTGCCATTAAACTTGAATCTAGACTATATATATAAATTTTATATATCCAACTTACAAGTACATTTACAAGTTGTTTAAATATTTAAACATAAAAATTACCTTCTCTAACAAGATCGGAAACTCTATCGCCATCAACTAACACTATAGTTTCATTTGATTCCATCTCCTTTGAGCTTGCAAGTGGCATTTCCCCTTTTATATTAAGTTCGGTATGTCTCTAAGCTTTAACATATTCCGCATTTTTGTTTTCGCAAATCTCTATGGATTCTGTGTCCTCTATGCAAACTGAACAAAAACACGATTTATTTCTTCTATCAAATGCAAACACATTTTGATAGTGTTTTGTTTTAACTGAATGTACTTTTCGTGTCCCATGTATTGTACCAGCTTCATATGGGATTGATCTATTTACATCTTGGATTCCAACATACCAAAAAAACCTGCACAAGACAAGAACTTGTTAACTTGAAATCTATCAAGAAAATGATTGAAGATAATATAAATGTGAATAAAAATATCTTGTGTACATGTGTAACATGTATATATACACACCTGTGCACATCGCTTGACAGATTATTTTCATGGCTTAGCGCTAGTTTTCACCTCAACAACTTGATCAATGGATTCAAAGCGATTGGCATGAGGGTTAATTTGATACCTTTGAAGTGCTCATTTTACACATGCCCCATGCACCGTCGTGCTCTCATTTTCCATGACTAGTCTAAAAAAAATTCCAACAATGTGTAATGTTGGATTTCTTATGAAGATGACATAACCAATAGAATGATTGTGAATATTTGAACTGACTCGCACATCCATCTGACCATATCCAATGTCGCTTGAATCCGATCCCTCGTTCTTTCAATGAATCATAAAATTTATCAAAACAATGTTGTACACAATGTGTATCGTGTGCTCAATCATCACTTATATAAACGTGATATTTTTTAATAACATGTCAATTGTCATTGGTGCTTTCTATGCTATCAAAACTCCATTGAGCATGTCTATATAGAACATGGACAAATATAGTGATTTTATTAGAATGATAATATTCACTCTGTATTTATTTTTGTGCAACGAATGTGTAATTCTCTGCAAAATCAACTACATACAAAATTGTTCCTAGTGGAAACACTTCACGAGATTGTTTGAATTGTAGGTCTTTCCATCGAGCTCTATGTGAATGTTTGGTGTATTTATAAATTTATTCCTCAAACTTCTTCAAAATATCTATCACACCGTGTTTATCTACTTTCAAATCAATCCTTTTGGAAAAAAACATTTGAAGAATGTGGAGTCGTGCTGTTGATATATTCATATATCTTCCAATTGAATGCTATATTAGAAAATGACTAATCATTCATATCAATATGATACTTTGAGTGAAACAAACTTAGATTTCCACAACAATCACATTTCTTTCCACCAACACATTGTTTTTTGGTAAAATAATTCATCACCTTCTCTTTCACATAGAATTTCAGATATAAAAGTACATAATGTGGTAGGAGGAGGTGAACTTGGCTATAAAGTTTTACCAAAATCAAGAAAAGTGTCGTAATATAACTCAAATTCAACATGATAACAACAACAAAAAGTGTCACGAACAATGATGGGTCTAACAAACCATGGTATTTGTTGCACAAATGTATTGATGGAAATTTTAACTTCTTTGAACTTATTGAAAAATTATATTTGTGTCATTGGCAATATATGTTTTGGAAGTTCTTTCTATTGTTTTTGTTATCGCACAGTTTTTAGGAAGGGTTTAGGTTAGCTTGAGTCAAGGCTTCAAACTGGCGTAACAGGAGTTTCCCCACCCACTGTCACCTCGATGGGGGGCTCTTTCTATTTAGGATGGCTGGTCCAAGGGAGACGTCCCTAGTAATCTGGGGTCCTGAGAGGGCTTAAAGTGCTAATGGATCAAGGTAAGGATTCCCTTTCACAGATTACTGCCAAGAAGGAGATAGTCAAAGAAGATGTTCCACTGATAAGGACACCTGTTTGCGAGACAAGTCAAATAAAACTAAAATGTGCTGCAGTGGTTAGTACTTCAAATATCAATGACTATCTTGAATACATATGAGCAATAATATATGTAATTATTGATGAAGTCAATGATTGCAAATAAAGCCTATATTAATGTCACTTCTTCAATAAATACACAAAGACATTTGCATTCAATGTATAAAACCACAACCTTGTATTATCACAATGCAATAAAGATCACAAATCTGCTCATACATAAATATGTTTGCTGCGTCACAATGCAAAATTAGGGTGACGTCAGCCCTGATAATAGGTCAAAACTGAAAGACAATGAGTGGAACGTTTTCTCAAATAAGCTTACAAATGTAATTAATGACTCAAAGTCTATCAAAATTTGGTGATAAAGGTGACAACGTTTTAGGCCAAGCAAAGATCAAAGAAGTGTGACGTCACCTATAATGTTGTTGCTGTCACTATGATGTCAGCCCTAAGTTTAGGTTAGTTTGAGAGGCAAAGAGGTAAATGTTTTGCAATCTTAACCAATGAAAATATTCAATACCTCTATGGCTATCAAGGGGTGACCTAGCCGCAACTTTTGGAGCAAACAAGAGTTCAAAAAGGCTAAGACGTCACCCTAGGGTTAGGGTTAGTAAATCTGCTAGGGTTAGTTCTAGACGCTAGGTTAGTTAGGGTTTCAACATAAAAGAGTTTTGAAAGAATGTTTTAAGCACAAAACCTCAATGTTATACTTCTAGACTAGTGCCTTGGGTTAATGGAGTCAAATGGAGAGAAGCTAATGGCTTGGAGAAATTCAAACCTAAGGACAAGAGGATTGGATCTAATGGTGCTGCTATGCCAGGGCCACTAGATCAAAACCCTAAGAAGAGAAGACTTAATTAGGTGTAGCTAAGGCTAGGCCTAAGGCTCCTTATTCTTTCCTTAAGACTCTTTTGGCAAAACAACTAGCTTAT
>JZKD02S0365908.1:134013-153295 GCA_000966675.3 Picea glauca
TGGGCCCTCCAGGGCCATGCTCAAGTCACTCCTGCTCTCGGTACTCCATGTCTAGGACCATGTGGGCCTCGAGACATGATCTCCTAGTTATCCCTAGATATCGAGGATAACAGTTTTCATTATATTCTTCGTCACAACACATCCCTTGTATGTGGTGAAACACGATATTCTGTCAACCAACAATTACAAGCCAGTTCTTTAACATTTTCTACAAGACTATCTTTGTAGGGTTGTCTAGAAATAACTGTCCAACAAGCAAGTTCATCATTTGCATCTATTTGCAATAAAAAAATTCTATGTTTGTACAATGTTTTTCTTGAGGTTCCCATCGCTTTTTCCATGTGTTGTGTCAAACGGTCTTTTATATTGCTAGATGAAACAATTGTTGTTTGTATCACTCTACGTGCAACACTGACATTTTTTTTTCGAGATTTTTCAAAATATTTTAATACACTAGTTATATTGTCAAAGACATTCTGTTTCACCTTTGTATCTTTTTTCAACTTTTGAATACCCAATAATGTTGTAGCTTCTTTTAACTTTCTTGACTTTATAAGATAGAGTAAAATTTGAGCTTGTACTGTCACTGATTCATTTTTGAAAAAAATATTATACATATTCGTAACATAATATTTTATATAATGACTAATTTCTTTCTTCCCAAATTTGTCAGTATCAACATTTTCTAATATTTCATCATCAATGTTGATAGATTCTTCTGCATATTTCAATTTAAAATTTATATTAAAAAACAAAATCCAAACATAAATTCACTAATCTATATACCAATGTTCATCTTATATTATCTAGATTTATGTACATACCTATAGGTGATTCATCTTCTTCTTCAATTTCGGTTTCAACGACTTCATCGACGTTATGAGGAAAATCTATTTATGTTTTTTTTAAAACATCAAATCCGAATTACAATCAATTATATTTTAAACAATAATTTAAATAAATGACTTCTATAATTTTAATATAGACAATATGTACATACATATACCTGGTTGGTATTCTTCTTATTGAAAATATCTATTTACATCATCATTGTTTCTTTCTTCAATATTTTCACGTTCTCGTTTCTTTCTCCAATAATGCTCTTTCCTTTGTTCATTATGGCGAGTTTTGTCTCGAGTGCGATGGAATTTTCTCTTGTGCAAACTTTTGTTTTCCATGAGTATAGTTATTTGTAAAAGCTTTTTAAAAAATCAACATTTCAGAATAGTCTCAGAAAAACTTCATTGTCAACAAATTTATTAAAAAATAATATCAAGAATTTTATGTTCAACAAAGCCTTCACCTTGAAAAAATGCTCAACAAAGCCTTCAATATATACTTTTTTTTTTATTCAGAACATCAACCACCTTGTTCAAAACAACGAAAAAGATGATTCAAACTTTTGCTTAGGGGCTGCACATGAAAAACCATGAAATGAGCAAGTGAATTGTGTTAACTGAAACAAAATGAAACGAAACAATGTGTCCCTTCATTTTTTTTTCTGACCGATGGAATTCTCTCACCCACCTTTTGGCCGAAACAATAATGTTTGGCCGAAAAATGAGGAATCCGTCTATTTTCTACGTATTCCGTTAGAAAAATATAGTTCGGCCAAAAAAAATACTTTTCAGTTGAAAGATTCTTTCGGATGAAAACCTACGAATGAGATTGTTTGCAGAAACCTGAGAATTCCCTTCATCTTACTTGAACTTTGGAGGTTGTGAACTCCTACAAATAGTCATAATTTAGTTTCGAAATTGATACCATCATTTGCAAAATTGAATCTACTTTCTATGGATATAATTTGTTTTCATTTTCATTATTTTTATCTAATTTTGTTTAATTTTATAAAAAAATCACTGCATAATATTTTCAGGTGACATTATGATTCAGTGAAATGAAATATCCATATCTCTAAAAACACACAGTATAAAATTTAGAAAAAATTGTATTCAAAATCCTTAAACTATTCTCTTCAAAAGGGTATTTTTAGATTTTACTTTCAAGTAAAAAATAAGATAGATATAAGGTGTGGGAAAACATGTGTTTAAAATATGCAACTTTTTTAGCTTGGTCAACTTAAAAAAATTCTAATATTCATCTGTTAGATTCAAAATTATAGTCATAAGAAAATAGAGTCTCTGTAGATTGTTGTAATATATTTCGTTTGTCAAATAAAAAAGTTTAATAATAGATACATTGTTGGGGGAAAACATAACTCATTATCATTCCTTTCATTTTTAAGGAACATACTGTGAAAAAATTGCCAAATTGACATATCAAATCTCAATAAAAATAATTTGAAAAATAGTCAGTAGAAAGTTAACAAAATTCTTCACAAGTTTTTTTTTACTGTAAAGTGAAATTCTAAATAAAAAAAAGTACTTATGTATACCGGAAGTTGAAGAACTTGTGAAAATATAGTTTTTTTCTCATAAAGCAAGCAAAATAAACACCCATCTTCATGATTTTACCCTTAATAAAATCAACAAAACTAATATTTTGTCTTAGAATTGAAAAATGATCTCTGTATCTTTGATCTTCTTGGACTAATATTATTGTTGCATAAATACATAAATGAAAAATATGTGATAGCATGGATTATGGTTACGACGACTCAAGGTTCCTTCGACGAGTTGCAACAACGAGAGTTGTAGAAAAAAATAGTTCCTTGGTGAGTTGCAACAATTGTACTTCATGCAAGTTGCAACAACGAGAGTTGCATCAACTGTACTTCAGGTGAGCTGCAACAAAGATGGAGTTGCAACAACGGAAGTTGCAGTGCAAAATAGTTCCCTAGTGAGTTGCAGCAAGTGAAAATGAGTGTTGCAACAATTGGAACCAAAACATTCTCTGTGGCAACATCACAATCTACACAACGACTAGTCTGGAATATCATCTTTACAAATTAACTCAAATATAAATGAAAATATGATTTTTTTTCTAATGTTTAATCATAAATTCATGTAAAGTACTAAAGAAATGTAATGGGAACACACTAAGTATAAATATCACATAATAATGGATTGATACAAAGTTTAGGTAGGTGGAAAGGGGCTAAAAGTAGGAAAATATGGTATAAAAAGTTTATGGAGCCCATCACATATGTCTTAGTAGATCCATCCCAAGATGCTCGCATGCCTACCCAAATCATAAATGTCCGACATAGTGATGAGTTACTGATACCAAGGGGTAGTCAACCAAAACCACAAGAGAAATGCATATATTGAAATGGAGACTAAAAGTATGGGTCATGTTCGATCACCAAGGGTATATAGATACTACATAGCCCCCCCATTGATACATATAACATCTAAGCATGCCCCAATACAATTATACATGAGTACAAAGACAATCACACTTTTGGCTCATTATGATACAATGATCCACATAATCTACTCATATGATGGGTCACATCTGGCGAAAAAATGTAGCGTACACCGAAGTGAATATAAGGTGTACCAGAGAAACTTGCAACTTTGATTCAATTATTGCAAGGATAGTGACCTAGAAAATAAGTTTTTCAAGAGCTTCAAAAGTAAAGGTGATAAATTAATATATGAGTTTATGAACAAAGGAGGCCAAGGGGATCAATACCATGTGGAAGAAGAGACAAATATGAGAGATAATTCTTGGTGAAGGTGAATAGATTTGACTGTGATGGAAATGGTTTTCGAGCTACTTTTGCTAGTTGGATAAAATATATGAGTATGTAATTTTCCAATGTTGATGATGAGGAAAATGATAAACTTACTGTGGTGTTTAAATGAGAAGTGTGGGTAAGAAATGGTAAAAAAGTGTCCAAATCCATATTGAAGGTGCCATATTAGAGTCATTTAACACATTATGATTTTAGAAATGCCATGATGAGTAGGGTTTCTGTGAAAGAATTGGAGAATCAAATACATGAAAATTTCAAGGAATTCGAGAATTATATACACAAAACTTTCAAGGAATTGGAGAAATTTAGATAGAGTGGGACCATGAAGGAGATTTGGTACGAAGATATTGGATAAGTTGGGAAGATGAAATTCACCCATAAAATAAAGATGTTGATAGCATACGTGTTAGATCTTCCTCAAATAGATTTTGTGATGCAATTTGTTCATCGGTTGCAATCTCATATAGAAACTATTTCCAACATATTAGTTGAACCCCTCATTAAAAAGACCATATCCATCACTATGAAAGTTGAAAATAATGAATTAGACAAAGGGAAGGGCACTTGATAACCACTTAAAAAAAGAAAATTTTAGAGAAGGTAACATGCAATCATAAGTTGCTAAGAAATAATTTTATAAAAATCTCTAAATAGAATGATTCATCTTAAAAATTGATTATATTTTCAAATCCAAAAAAATATTTTAATTTGGAAAAAAGCATAAGGCAATGGTTATTTCTATAATTCAATGATGAATGTAATTAACAAAGGAACATGGTTATTATTTGTAAAAGAAAACCACACAAAAGTGATACAACAAATTTGATCAAATTTGCTATAGATGAATGATAAATGGTGTTAAGGATCCATTTTGGGGTGTCTAATTTTTGTTTACTTTTCATGGTTTTGTAAACGAGTTTCATCCAACATATGGTAAATACACATTACATTAGGATGGTTATTCTCCTCATATCACCATATTAGCTTATATAGTTACCATTAGGACATTGATATCATAAAAATTGTTAAGTATGATCCTATATGATAGTATAACTTGAACTTTGTATGACATTCTTCTCCATTCTTATGTCCATATACACCTTCGAAAATACAAAGTGGGTGTAAGAATACTCGATGATCTGCATATTCCTGTCATTCTACTTCAGATGTAAAAAGTTTAGATGGAAAGGGGATTTAATGTTTTTCTATAATTATTAAAAAACTAACAATCAAAATAAAATCCTAGTCAATATTCCAAGAACAAACAAACAAAAGTCTCCCCTCCCCTCCCCCTTAAGTCCTAGCTCACCTAAGTGCTACATGGGCGGTATAGGGGGGTAGGGGTGTTGGGTATGTGTTATATTCTTTGCATGAGTAGTAGTGTCGCGTGCCTTGGGAAACATGTCACGTGCTTCGGGAAACATGTCACATATTTAGGTGGTTTTTCGGCACATGGTTTTTGCCGATGGTTTTCTATTTCCGGTTAAGGAATTAGGGTTGTGGACTAATCCAGGTCATTGGGTTAGGGTTTTGGATGCCACTGGCTCTTATATGTATATTGTATTGTAAACAATGTAACACACATGAATGAATATATAATATGTTGGTTTTCCCGGTTTGGGTTTCCAGGGAAAAATCTTTGTGTAATGTTTGTATTTGCCATTGTATATTTTCTGTTCTTTTACTGAATATCTGTTTGTAGTAGATATTGTACAAGGTTAAAATCTACATTTGGTATCAGAGCTTTGTTGGCTTCAGGGGGACGCCTTTGTGGTCAAGGGTTTGGCTCGAGACTGTGATAAGCCTTGTTACAGTGGGAGATCTGTGGTATTGATTTTTCAGGTGAAAATAAATGGCAAACAATTCGAAGATGGATATCAAGACGTTTAATAGGAAACGTTTTGAGCTATGGAAGCTCAAGATGGAAGATCTATTGGTGGACAGAGATCAATGGATCGCGGTAGATCCAGGTACTGCACCTACAGGAACTTCAACAAATGACTGGAAAAAGTTGGATCAGAAGGCAAAAAGCACAATCCGACTGTGTCTCTCTGATTCAATATTACTGAATGTGTCAGAGGAAGCTACAACCAAGAATTTATGGGAAAAGTTAGGAAAGTTGTATTAGTCTAAGTCCCTGGTAAATAAACTATTTCCGATAAAGAAGCTGTATAACCCGAGGATGAGAGATGGAGAATCGGTGGAAGAGCATTTGAATTCCTTCAATACTGTGGTAAGTCAGTTAGTATCGGTTGAGATTAAAATTTCAAATGAAGATAAATGTATTAGTTTACTGTGTTCTTTACCAGACTCCTGGGATAGTCTGGTTGTGGCCATAGGTAGTAATACAACTTCCTTGAAGTTTGATGAAGTGGTCTCATTCTTGTTGTCAGAGGAGATGAGACGGAAGAATGTGGAAGGACATAGCACTGTTGCATTATTTGCAAGAGGACATTCCCAAGAAAGCAATAGATATAATTTCTCAAGTGGGAGATTTAATTCTAAGGGTAGATCTAAATCTTTCGGAAAGTTTGTAAGGGTATGTTGGAGATGTGGAAAAGAAGGGCACTACAAGAAGCAGTGTAGATCCAATGTTGAGAAAAATAAGGGATCTGAAGAATCTCATTCTACAAAAGAAAATACCTCCAAGAAAGAAGGAGGGGATGTGTACTTGACTTCTTCAAGCACAGATGCAGATCACGAGGCATAGTTGGTTGACTCTAGGGCATCCTTTCATATGACTCTCCACAGAGAGTGGTTCTATGAATATGAAAGGTATGATGGAGGTAATGTTTTCTTAGGTGATGATTCGAAAACCAGAATCATAGGACGAGGAAAATTCAAGTTGAGGCTCATAGATGGAAAGATTAGAACACTTCTTGGTGTTCTGCACATCCCAGGTTTGGCCATAAATTTGATTTCTGTAAGAAAAATGGACGATGCAGGGGTAAAAACAATATTTGAAAAGGAAACTTGCAGGATGGTTCGAGGAGAAATGGTGTTGTTGAAAGGAGTTCGGTTTGGAACTCTGTATAAGATGAAAGGAAGAACTATTAGTGATGGGTGTAATAGTTCCATTGTTTCTGATATTGGAGTTGAAGAAGAAAGAACTCCTACAATCTCTGGAGAAAAGGTTATGATGTGGCATATTGGAGAGAAGGGTCTTCGACTACTACACGATAAAGGTATGGTTGAAGGTATGTCTAACTGCTCTCTGGATTTTGATTTCTGTGAACATTGTCTATATGGGAAGCATAATTGGGTAAGATTCCCCTCTGGTGCAAAGAGGGCAAAAGGAATCTTACAGCTAGTTCACAGTGATGTTTTTGGACTTGTGTCGGTCCCACCATTGGGAAAATATGTGTACTATGTCTCATTTATAGATGACTTCTCAAGGAATACTTGGATATATTTCCTCAGGAAGAAATATAAAGTCTTTGACAAGTTTAAAGAGTTTAAGGCTCTTGTTGAGAATCAAACAGAGAAAAAAATTAAGGTGCTAAGGACAGATAATGGCAGAGAGTTCTGTGGGAATGAATTTTAAGAATTATGTAAGAAGTTTGGTATAGCAAGGCAGAAGACTACTCCATATACACCTCAACAGAATGGAGTTGCATAAAGGATGAACAAGACATTGATGGAAAAAGCAAGGTGCAAAGATAGGTTGATTCGTGTCAAAGTAAGTTGTAATGACCATAAATGTAGCATACTTAACAAATATCCAAGCTTAAAAGGGCCGAGAATATTTATAAATGAAGACCTCATCCTCGAAGACCAAATTGAATTATGGAAGGAAGTTCAAAAGTTAAAATAAGTCAGGAAAGAAGGAAAATGGGAAATAATTAGAAATCAGAATGCTCTCTGCAATTTTGAATAATTTTTAATTTTGACTTCCTCCACTCGCTGAGCACTTGGGCGTGTGTTCATAAATTAGTTTTTGCTTCTTCAATTAGATGAGCACCTGGACATGTGAAATCAAGTGAGTCACTTTTACTTTGATTCAATTTTAATTTAAAATATATTTATAATCTACTAACGTGTGAAAATAAAAAAAGATTTAAATATATTTTATTTATTTTTTTAAGTTTAATAAGTAAAAGTTGATTTGAGAGATAATAATTAATATCATTATTATCAATTAAAAAAATCATTTTTCATTTTTAAAGTTGATCCAAAATAATAATTGTTACCCATTTTCTCTTCTTTTCAATATGAGCACTCCACCACTTATTCCAAAAACCCAGCCTATCAGGGGGAGGCCCCCCAAAATCACCCTAGAGATCTTTTATGATTATACAAAATCATTAGAAAAAAGGAGAGAAGAGAGAGATGCCAAAATTCAAATAGAGTTAGAATCATTAGAAAAAAGGAGTGAAGAAAGAGACGTAAAACTCCAAATAGAGATAGAGGCAATGCTTGATAAAAAAAATTAGACTCTTCAAAGATACCATTCAAACTCAAATAGAGGATAGATTCTTAGGGTTCAAGAGTGAATTGCAGACAGTGAAGGATAAGATTCAAGAAATGGAAAAACATGAACAATCAACCCAAGAAGGAGAGGTTGAAGAAAATCACAACTTGAGAGATAGGATTAAAGAACTAGAAGAAAAACTAACCAATAATTTGACCCTCAGTAATCTGGAAAACAAATTGGATATCAAACCCATCAAAGAGGAAATGAATAAGCTAATCGAACTGGACCATGAATGGAATAAAAGAGCCTTGAACCTCATAATTTTTGGTATAAAATAACAACAATATGAGGATACACTAGCAATAGTAAAATAAGTATTAAATAATAAATCACAAATTGATACCACTTACCTCATAGAAGCAAAGAGGCTAGGAAAAATAATTGATCACAAAGATAGGTTGATCCGTGTCAAAGAAAGTTGTAATGATCATAAATATATCATACTCAATAAATCTCCGAGCTTAAAAGGGTTAGGAATATTTAGAAATGAAGACCTCATTCCCGAAGACCAAGATGAATTAAGGAAGGAAGTTCAAAAGGTAAAAGAAGTCAGGAAAGAAGGAAAATGAGAAATAATTAGAAATCATAATGCTCTCTGCAATTTTGAATAATTTTTAGTTATGTCTTCCTCCACTCATTGAGCACTTAGGCACGTGTTCGCAAATTAGTTCTGGCTTCTTCAACCGGATGAGCACCTGGACACGTGAAATCAAGTAAGTCACTTTTACTTTGATTTAATTTTAATTTAAAATATATTTATAATCTAGTAACGTGTGAAATATATATATATATATATGTTTAATAAGTAAAAGTTGATTTGAGAGATAATAATTAATATCATTATTATCAATTAAAAAAATCATTTTCCATTTTTAAAGTCAATCCAAAATAATAATTGTTATTTTTTTTCTCTTCTTTTCAATATGAGCACTCCACCACCTATTCCAAAAATCCATCCTATCAAGGGGAGGCCCCCCAAAATCACCCTAGATATCCTTTACGATTATATGGAATCATTAGAAAAAACGAGAGAAGAGAGATATGTCAAAAGTCAAATAGAGTTAGAATAATTAGAAGAAAGGAGTGAAGAAAAAGATGTAAAACTCTAAATAGAGCTAGAGTCAATGCTTGATAGAAAAAAATTAGACTCTTCAAAGATACCATTCAAACTCAAATAGAGGATAGATTCTTAGGATTCAATAGTGAATTGCAGACAATGAATGATAGGATTCAAGAAATGGAAAAACATAAACAATCAATGTAACATCCCACTCTTGTGCGCACACCTAATGTGACTTATTCTTTGAGGACACTTGCATGCAAGTGATCCGGTTCATTATATGATTGACTGCTTTGCTTATGGATTCTGATGAGGATATTGTGGATTATGATGTCATGTTATGTTATGTTATTATGTATAGACAAACACTATTGACTGGTTTCTCTTGAGTGTGCATGACTCTTGATCGATTGAGGATGCCGATGGCATCGATGGAACTCATTGGAATCTGGATCGAGTCAGGGAGTGGATTGTTTATGGTTTGCGTATTTATGTTATTGCATAGGTGACATATGACTGATATTATGATGTTTATGGATTACTAACATGTTTGTTGATGGATGCAGTCTGACAATATCTTGCTAATCAGACTCACATTTGGAGTAAAGGGGTCACGCACGACAACCATAGATATTGAGGGAGAGGTGTGGCAACAACCCTGCCACATCCTACTAGCAATCCCGTCGTGGTTTGAAATGTAGGTTAACGATTACCTAGTTCGAGAGATCCACGATGCCATGAGGGAATACTGTGACAGTCGGTCACGATGATTCTAAGGGGCGCACAATAAGGCAAGGTCCTTATTCCTTAGAGGCCCTTAGTCTCCCACAAGGTTACTTGACGGAGTATTGACTCAAGGGGTTTGACGTCTACCGAAGTCAGTCAAAAGCCGAGTGGCACCCTTGGAGCATGTAGTGCATTTTGAAGGGAACGTCACGTAAATAAAACATGAATGCAAGCGAGTGGAACCCTTGGAGCACGTAGTGCATCTTGAAGGGCACGTCACGATTTTTAACACTGGTAAGTTAATGAACCTAGTACCTAGAAAACTATGTCTCATTAGGACTTGGTCAGCCTTAAAATGAATGATTGCATGAGTAAAGATTAATAAATATAAATTCCCTTAAACAATTTTGCCGAGCCTAGTGAATTTAAAGCCTAGCTCTAAGTAGGACACGTGAATAAAAAAAAAGACTAAATGGACATTTAACAAAGGGGGGTTGAAGAAATTTCAAACATAAATAATTAAATTAAAATTTTAATGAAGGATTAAAATATTTAAAAGATTAATTGTTGGCTAAGTACAAACTTGCTAATTCAGAACTTAGACCAAAAATGAGAAACTTAAAGAAAAAGGGGAATGCTGAACATAATAGGGAATCTAGTCTAGAAAACTTTCTAATTTCAAACTCAACTAGGCTTTAAGAAAGGCACCAGTCATTAAAGGAATGTAAGGGAATAAAGGGACATCGAGGAGCATTTTTAGGAATGCTTTTAGGTGGGTGAGAGAAAGTGTCGAATTAAATTAATTAATTAAATAAATTTTTGGTGCAATTAAGGAATTGGGTGACAAGTGTATGGAGGAGAATATTTCCTAATTATTTTTTATTAAACTAATTTAATGTGCAATTGGAAATGTCACTAAGAGAAAATCTATAAAAGAAATGGAGAGAAGAGGAAATGACACTCTTTGGCTAGCATAAGGTTATGCTGTCAGATTTTTACTTGACTGATTTTTCTTGTGGGAGTTGGGATACCTAGCTCGAATAGGAGTGGTAGCTCGATCTTGCGAGGCGAGCTGGGAGCTAGATTTTATATGGTTTGTGTGCGTGACCCCTTTACGGCTCGAGGGGCTCAGGGGGAAGAAGAGTACCCCTAACATTGGCTGGGAGGTACCGGTGAGGTCTCAACGATTAACAAGAGGGAGCGAGGAGGATCGCGAGCAACCGATGATGATCAACAAATCCATCCGCCGGTATCAGTATGCCTGTTCAAATTTTGCATTGGTAAATTAGTTAATTTTGTATATGGATTTATATGCTGATGAAATTCTAATGGATTTATGAAATTGATAGTGTGTTGTGGGACAATATTTTTATTGTGATTCATTGTTCAAATATCTATTCTTAAATTGTTGTTAGAGAAATTTTATCTAAACTATATATATTTTACATTAAAAAGGATCTATGCATTTCCCACATCTCTACCTTGCGAGGTAATGGTGTAAGCGCTCTCGAGAGAACTCTAAGAATTTGCGCAACAACAATAATAATAGTACAATCTAAGCCCAGACAACAATCTTGTGTTGCGTTGTATTAAAACCCCAAGTTCACCCCCTAGTAGATTTTTGTGCTTTTAGGATTCTTCTTGTCTAAGTTTTCTGGGAAGAACTTCATATGCACAAAATTTGCTGAAGTTGGGGTTCTCTGGAAGTGGTAGGTATATATGTCTTCGGCAGGCCTGTGGGGTTCTGAAAGAAAACAAAAAATAACATTTTAGTAGCATGAAAGATCACCAAAACTGAAACTTGTTCTTACGCTTGAGAATACAGGTAGAAAATAGTTGAATCATGCTTGAAGGACTCTCTAGTTTTACGCTTGTCGTTTAGACTTTTGCTTTATGCCTCTGAAATATTTTTATTAACTTTTAGTTTAAACAAAAATTAAAAATTTAAAGCTACTGTAGATGCTATGTTTTTGGATTGGAGTCATTGTTTTCCTTTAATTACACAGCAAGACAAATTTAGGAATTGTTGCGTGTTGAGGATAGATGGCGTGGAGTTTTCTTCTTTTGTTTTTATTACACCACTAGATGAATTAGGAGTCGAGACTGCTTGTTGTGTTTATGCTGGTATTCGTTTCCCTGTATTTGTTCATGGCATACACATGGTTTTAGGGACACTTGATACTTGTTGTATAGACTGTTGAATGGATGCTTGGCTATAAATATGTTATAAATCTGATGATATGAAAGGATCTAGAGGTCCATTTCGTCTGTGGTTTATTGCAGTCAGGGTTTTTGATCCATACTTTATGCAGAGTTTAATGAATTTGAATGTTGTTCATTGATCTAAATACCTCCGTGGAATAAGAAAAAAATGAACCTATGACATAACTGTGGAATCTGGTTGACAATTCATACTTTTACTTTGAAATCTGAACCTCAAGCCTGATCTTCTGTATTGCTGGTTGACGATTTCGTTTTTGTTACACAGCAAGTTTTAAGAAAAAAATTGTTGCCTTACTGCACATGAGAATGGGTCGCGCGCACGTGTTGTGGGATGCCGGGCGTCGAGCCTCAGTCTTGTTCTTACCCAACGTAAACCACCTCCGTTTTCCCCTCTGTGCGCGGAAAGTTCCCATCGACGTTTGGGTGGTCACCTAACACCAGTACAGTCTGCCATTTATGCCCAGCAACTGGCGTCCACCTTCTGGGCGTCTCCTTAACTGGGACATGTTCCATTGCCTTCACCTATGCTCATTTGTTTTATGTTGTTGTTTTTTATTTCTCTTTAAGATTGTGCAAAAAAAAGAAGATTTGGATGCAACAAAATAACAAATGGTTTAGTATATGTGGCATTTGCTTGAGCATGTGTCCTACAAAGAGTAAAGAGATAAATTTTTTTGTTATGGATAAGTTCCACAAACGTACTTGGGAGAAAGAGCTAGGGAGAAAAAAGAAGTACTACATTGAAGAGTTTAACTCCACTCATAACCATCAGCAAAAGGCGTACATAAGGGCCAATATTTCTTGGAGATCTAAAATTCTTATTGCTCAATTAAGGACTAATTCTCATCAACTCCGCTGTGAAACAGGGCGCTGGAAAAGGCCAAAAAAAAAGGTGGAAAGAAAGAGTACGTATTTTGTGCTAGTCCGGAAAAGTGGAAACAGAAAAACATTTCATTTTAGAATGTGAGGCCCTCAAAGACAGCAGGGAAAATTATGCAGGTATTCTGACAGTTCATTCTTGGGATAATCTATTCAGCAAAGAGTGTGTTGAGAAGCTGAGAGCGATTATTGTAAAACTTCACAGGAAAAGGGCTGAATACAAAAGTCAAATGAAAAAACAATCTGTCCCATAAGCTATTTTTAGCCTCGTGGACGTTAAAGATACTTTCTTTTTTACTTGTTCTTTACCTGGTACTTCCTTCGATGCTTAACCTCTGAACCCGAATCTACCTTCTGAAATCTTAGCTGTCTGCCCAACGAATTTTTCGCCCTTCGAATCCCTCAATGGACAAATTTTGGATCAGGTAAATCTTTTTCAGTGTATCTGGTTAGCCAGGTCAGTATTCCCTTATGACCGGTAGCGATTTAGCTCTCACCTACTTCGCTCCTTCCCGACACTCTCAACGAGCGTTCCCACAGTCCTCTGCGTTTGCACATGCATGATCTCAGTGATTTTAATGATTTATTTCCCCTGGCTATCGCTTTTATATTTCCCCAGTCACTGCAAATTTTTACTTACTTTTCAGCAGTCTAGAATTTAAGGAAAGTTACGGGATTGTGGAAATCCTCCCTCTGTCCGGTTGGCCAACTCAGAGACCCATGATATCTCTTTAAGCTATGTGTCGGGGAAAAGAAAACTGAAATTTTGTTCATTATTTTTTTTATTAATGGAGAACTGGATATTGTTTCTTAATTGTTAACTGAAAATTGAATATTGTTTACAAATTTTTATTTATGGAAAACTGAATATTGTTATTATTGAAAACCTGAAATATTGTTTTTTTAATTATTCATCTAGATGCTCCTCAATTGTTTAGCCTAATTGTTTATTGAATGATCATTGGGAGGTCTAGTTAAGTTGATTTAATTGTGTTGAGATCCAATTAATATAATCATATTCTTTTTATTTAATAACTATGGGATTGAATTCCCTTAATAAATGGCGTTTATATTTATTCAATTAATGCTATGTGGTCCATGGTCATTCCACCTTTATCTCATAATTAGAAGGTCCATCACCTTTAATACCATAATACTTAACGAGAATAGGTGGTTGAATAAATTGTTGACCATATTTTAAGGTCCTTACTACATGATATTAATGTATGATAAGCACTGAGAATTTGTTGCACTGCGAATATTGGATAGATGCTGTTGTGCTTGATTATTCAGTATCGATGAATGTTTTAGTTAACAAATTTATTGTCTTTTTTTGCGCCTTATTTTAATGAAATTTTAACTTGCGCCATTTTTTTATGTTGCACTGTCATAAATGGGATTGCATGCGCAT
This sequence comes from Picea glauca, assembly GCA_000966675.3. NCBI lineage: Eukaryota > Viridiplantae > Streptophyta > Pinopsida > Pinales > Pinaceae > Picea > Picea glauca. The sequence continues at coordinate 148,448 of JZKD02S0365908.1, forward strand.
TGGATTAACAATGGATGTACCATGTTCTAGCTAGATTACTCGTGCACATTTTATTATTGGTGATGCATGATGAGTTAGTAACATTTTGTTCTTGCGCACCCTAAATTATAGAGGGCGGGCGTTAGCTTCATAATCTTTCTCTTGCACTTTTAATCTTAGGGTTTATCACTCTGGCGTCGGAGTAGATGCTAATTAACCTTGTACCCTTACTTAATATGACATGTGAATGTTCTAAGGTTGTTTACTCTCGCACGCAGCGAATAAATAATGTTGACGTGGTTGGTAACGATGATGGTTACCCTTGTTCCATGGTTAATTGATTGATGTTGGTTTAAACTCAAGTCAATAAACAAATCATGCGCGCACCTTGAAATAAGTTGTTTTACCTGCACCCTTAGAATGATGTTGTAATTTGATCGTTTTGTTTTTATCTCCCTTAAGCCTGGCGAATTAAATTCGATGTCTCATGCGTCTTGATTGATGATGTATAATGACGGGAAAAATGAATAGAATGCTCACGTGCAATTCAATAATGTGATGTAGGTATAGTGGAGTAATTTAGACTCATTGCGCACACTGAAAAGTTAATGTAATGTATGTTTAGATTTGGACTACTCGCAGGAATGGAATTTAAGGTCGTGATTGATGGTTCTTAGGTTTTAGTCTTCTTGCACTAAATGGAATTTTCTCTGACAGATGATTGATTTTTGTGTTTAGAGGCCGCGCCACGAAAATAATTGATAATTGTTGTTGTGCATTGGATTTTTTTGGGGCCTATGATCTGTTATACGAATGATTGATCGTGCGCCTTGTTTAATTGTGGATTAGGATTGACAGTTGATGAAATTGATTATAATTGATGTTGTTATTTTTTATGATGTTTTATTTACCTAACGCAGGAAAAATAAAAATAAAAAAAATTACCTATTGTATGTTGTTTTTGTTGTCGTAACGGTGGGGCTATTACAATCAACCCAAGAAGGAGAGGCTGAAGAAAATTGCAACTTGAGAGATAGGATTAAAGAGCTAGAAGAAAAAATAACCAATAATTTGACCCTCAATAATCTAGAAAACAATTTGGATATCAAACCCATTAAAGAGGAAATGAATAAGCTAATCGAACTGGACCACGGGCGTACTAAAAGAGCCTTGAACCTCATAATTTTTGGTATAAAATAAAAACAAGAGGAGTATCTGATAGCAATAGTAAAAGAATAATTAAATAATAAATCACAAATTGATACAACTTACCTCATAGAAGTAAAGAGGTTAGGAAAAGTAATTGATCACAAAGATAGGTTGATCCGTGTCAAAGTAATTTTCAATGACCATAAATATAACATACTCAGTAAATCTCTGAGCTTAAAGGGTCACTAATATTTATAAATGAAGACCTCATTCCCAAAGACCAAGCTGAATTAAGGAAGGAAATTCAAAAGGTAAAATAAGCCAGGAAAGAAGGAAAATGGGCAATAATTAGAAATCGAAAAGTTATTGTTAGGGATAGAGACCGGAAGGATAATAATAAATAGGAATTTGGGACACTCGAGATCCTTTTTTGGAACTTTCGTGGCTTTACATGGCGTAAAGGTCTTATGATAAGTTGGATCCCGAGTGATATTGACATATTTTTTTTAGTTGAAACTTGGGAGCATGAAGAGTCTAAGGTCCCTAACATAGAAAGATTTGTTTTGTGGTCATCATGGAACAAAAAGTCCCACTGTAGAGGGATAGGAGGCATATCTTGTTATATTAGAATGATCATTTCTCCTCACATTCAACTTCATAAGATCAACCCTCTCAATCTATACATTTGGATAGAAATTTCAGACACAAATGCTAAGAACAGTATATAGAAATTTGCTATTTTGCACCTATTGATTCTACTTTTTATAATAAAAACAATCTAGATAGAAATTATCCCTATAATAATTTAGAACAAGATATTTATAGTTTGAAAAATGAAGTTAATATCCTCCTGCTAGGAGACTTTAATGCTAGGATTGCAACTAAACAAACTACTCTTTTAAGCATTGATATGACTGCAACTAAACAAACTACTCTTTTAAGCATTGATTCCAACCATAATCCTTTATGGCTAGATGAAGACCCTGTTTTATCTAATAGCTACAAAAGAAGATCTAAAGACCTAATTGAGAATTTGTTTGGTACTGAGTTGGTCAAGCTTTGCAACTCTCAAGACCAATAATTTTCAATGGAGTAATGAAGTGGCCAAACTCCAACCAAATGACTTGTATTCATGGGATAGGTAGTAGTGTCGTAGATTATGTGATATCTGATATCCCTGTTTCCAACCAAATAACAACTTTTGACTTTTTAAATAACCATGAACATGACTCTGATCATAAACCTTTTAACCCTAACTCTAAACTTTGCCATGCACAAGAGCACCATTGAAGATAATTATGATAATCAAAGGCAATTGCGCTTTGAAAAAACTAAAGTTGACCTTTTATTAAAGGATTTAAATAGTAAATTACATCACCTAAATTATAAGGACAACATTGAATAACTCTATCATAGTTTTACAACTACCCTTTCCACTTATATTAACAAGTTCTCTTTCGAGGTGTCATGTAAAAAGAATAATAAAAAGACCAACCCTTGGTATGATAAAGAATGTAAAATTGCTAGGAAATCCATTAGAGATGCTTCTAATGAGTCCTTAAAACTCGATAAGATCAATACGCACAAATCTCTAATTAAAAAGAAAAAAAAGGTACTATATCAATAAAAGGCAAGAGTAGTTTTCACAACTATCTAATCTGGATCCTAAGAATTTATGGAGCCAAATTCTAAACCGCAATACTAAAGAAAATAATACGATTACATTAAGGGACTGGAATTCCTACCTCAAAACTCTTTATGATTTCCCTAATGTGATGGAAACCATTCATATTGTCCCTACAGAGGATGCATTTTTTTTCTTAGATGCCATAGAGTCCAGGGTTAAGCGGCTTGCAAATGAGAAAGCTAAAGACATTGAAGGCTACCAAGTTGAAATTTTTAAAATCGGAGGGCCTATCCTTGTCCCTCACATACACAAACTCTTCAATTTAGCAGTCAAGTAGGGCTTCCCTAAACCCTGAACGCAAAGCCTCATTGTTCCTATTTTTAAAAATGGGGATAGAAACATTCCCTATAATTATAGGACCATTATGATTAGTCTGATTTTATCCAAGATTTATGGAATTATTTTGGAAAATAAAATTATCCTTTGGCTAGAAAATCATGGTAAAAGAGCTAAAGGCTAGGTCGGGTTTAGGAGATATCATTCCACTGTGGACCATATTGTTACCTTTAGGATCATTGCAGAGGAGTTCCACAATACTAAAACCAATCTTTTTTGTTGTTTTGTTGACTTTAGAAAATCTTTTGACATGGTTCCTAGGANGGGGTGTAGAAGTGAATGTAGAGGGTTCAAAAAGTGTTATATCTGCGAGCCAACATGTCTCATATTCCTTTAGGAGCTTACATGCTACACATGCAAATTAGAAGTAATGACCCCTAGTAGGAACAAGAAAAACAGGAATGCTATGAAATGCATTGCAACTTGCAAGCAATGGAAATCTATATAAAAAATAACTTGATGTTTCTTGTCTGACTTCTAACTGTGCCAAGACGTTGGCTATTTTTTTCTAAGTGATCCACCCCAATGCGTTTGAGTTTCCAGATCCACAAGAGGAATCCTTGCTTTGGATGCATATGCTTCTACAATTTCCTTAATATTGAATAACTTCTCTAAAAGTCTCACTGCCTCTTCTTTGGACTCTGTTGTTCCCCAAGAAAGAATTTAAATCACAGGGTCAATAGACTCCTCTTGATGTAGTACAGTAGCTCCCTTGCTCAAATTGTCATCGTCACTTACCAACGTTGCAAGTGCATGAACTGCTGCACCAGCAGTGTTACCTTCACGTTCTTGCAAAAGGTTCACTAGTGCAGATAAAGCATTGGCCTTTACAAGACAAAATGTAGTCTTAACATCACAAGGTCTTCTGTGCACTCTACATACTGGAGGCTTTGCAAACATGAAACACAAACACCCATTGACTACAGGTGCCACACTAAGGTAGGGACCACTCAAAGATAGATTACCAATAGCAAAAGTTGCTTTTGTTTTTTCCAACATTGTTCCAGAGTGAAGCAAACTTATAAGAATAGGGTAAGCTCCCAACTGCATGACTGTATGTTGAGTGCCCACACTAGAAGGGTCAGTGAATTTGAGTAGTGCTCCTACTGAATTTTCTTTTGCATCGAAAGTCCCATTCTTCATCACTTTTTATAATTGTTGGGAGTGCTTCATACTCTATTAAAGCAACAGCGAGTTTACTGTCAGAAGCTGGTAGGTTTTCCAATATGCCTACTGTGGCTGCTTGTACATCACCTTTAGAATCATCTTCAAGAAAACTTACAAAAAGCTGCAACTTATTTTTGTTTAATAGAAATCTTGAGACCTCCTGAGAACCCCCCTCTGAAAGGAAACATAGTAATTTAATAACATATTTGCATATTTTTGGATCAAAACCTTCGACCAGAGGTAGAAGAATAGAAATTGCATTTACTTCCCTGGCAATTGTCCTGACAATTTGTCCATCTGGTGCAGAAACCATTCCAAGAAGAGCATTTAAGACATGTCTACGTATTGAAAAGAAAGTAGAAGAGTTTTGCTGTAGTGCGAGCAAGTTTTGAATTATTGGTTCTAGTTCTAGACAGGAACCATTCCCATCCACAAGAAATTGAATGCCATCATCACCATTTCATTCAACACCTCTTCCACTTTATCCATGTCTGACAAAGTTGCATAACTTTTCATCCAATAGTTATAAG
>JZKD02S0365909.1:34253-66864 GCA_000966675.3 Picea glauca
CATATAGCTCCAACAWGGGGAACATGTTCTCACYGAAGAGGGYATGAGAACCTCAACATATCTGTTTGTCCAAGACYTGCAATCCTGTAGCCACTTCAACMAAGAAAKCACTTTAGAAGTATTTKTTKGTGGATGTGATCCACCAATTGTCAGTGATAATCAAAACCATGCKTGAAAATAAWTTTTTTCCTTAGCTACAAARTGATAAAGAAAAAATTCAATTTCCTAACMTGTATTCAAAATGAGAATGCAACATYTATATWTGAAAAYGAAAGACTACACTRGMATGATATGCATGATGYAACATATATATACAAATGGAATGCAAKATGCAAACRCCCCAACTTGCCTACCCTAATCTATATCAGTAGAAATGATAGGTATAATCAYATAACTAGTAAAACCATCCCAACATTGTATCAAAATATCTAATCCTATGCTTCATCATAAACCAAAACAAGGATAAGTCAAGCACAAAAAKAACATGAGTTAAARCAGGTACTATACCATAKCCAATCATAAAATATAACTCATGGAGGTGGGAGGGAGGRACAAAATTATGCMAAGTCACATTTCCAYAAGAATTMTCAATCCACCTTTGAATAGGGTTAGKACAAGATGAAGTMTTGTAAGTATAACTCAGAGACCMCGAAGGTTGACTACCTTGGACCTCATCACTCCCCAAGGCCTAAGAAGGGATGAGCATGAATCTGKAAGATGATTGATAATTACTTGAGGGGAGGYTGACAKAATGGGATGTCAAATTTATTCTTRAAGCATCCAAGCTACCCYGAATTCTAAGAAWTTTTTTTCCCYGAAGACAACTTGGGACAAGGAACATGTTTCCTAGYTGCATCCTCAGTGGYATAGTGGGATGAAGGAAAATAAGAASGCTGGAAAATCTCATCACAAAAKTCATGCTCYGAGTAAATCATGACCTCACCTTCATCAAAATTAGAGAATAAAGGTGGTTGAAAATCTTCWTAGTAGAATAAATCCAAGTGCTCAAAAGGATATGTATMAAACCCCCSAGRATACRATTAGAAATAATCATGGGAATGTTGCAATAAGTYRTTCCTGGGTGGTTGGAACAAATMTGTAATCATGTCATCTTCTTTTTTCCARGCATTTGAATAAGTGGCAATATCATATGGTTGTTCTAATGTCAACAATTGAAAAYGACTTTCAATATCATAAATGGGATATTCATTAAAKCCATAACAAGTCACATCCCATTTGTGTCTCCCAACATGTATAAACTCATAAATAATGTTRATCACATCATCACTCTCGTTRTAAYWTGAAGGGTCTAATGCATCCAAGGGTTCCTCTAGCACATCTTCACYTTCCCATTCATGAAATGCATCAAAATCAAAAACTTGGAAAGAAGTGTAACTCACCATGTTATTTTMTTCTTGTGTAGGAGGAATGGAGGATTGRATGACTTCATCAAGTGGAGGAGCAAATASCGACRCTTCATCTTCATGAGAAGCGTCTTCGTGGATTAAGTTTTCCACAAGGTGTGTTTCATCAAAGTGTTCTTCTTCRACATACTCACAAGRCAACTCATGTTCGTGTATTTGGTGATCTTCCTCATGATTCACCTTTTCAGGTGCTYRKTCTTCCTTSTCTATAATGGAATCATGAGGTAATTCTTGCTYCTCTTASAGGGATTGGCAYCCCTCTTCATTATTCTTCTCTTTAAATTCTTGTTCRTYAATGGATTMATCTTCCTYAGCAGGGCTAGAACAYAACCCTTCCCTTTGGAGGGCCACTGTGAGATTATGGAGAGTGTCTTCATAACTTTGTGTTCTTGGGGCCCACCTTTTGAGGAATTCCTCAATGAAGATTGTAAGATAAGATAYACTCTTTGGATTAAGAGTATGCTTGAACCAATCCTCTTGTATTGTTCCCAGAGATAGAAAAAACAATCTTATTAGCACATCTTGATGTGTCACATCTATCTATGAAATATACTTTAAGAAATTCACAACATGAGTAATAGCCAAGGACGGTCTCCATCAAATTTTGGACAATTTTTTTCCCAATCCTTAGAAAATGGATTTGGGTATCCTGGAACATCTTCAATATCCAATTAGGGAAACATTTCATGAAGTCACCAATGTGCCATAATTCCATMACTTGGAAATGCGCAATATCACAAAGTTGAGAGTAGGATGCCACCTTGGAAAATGWCACTGGAGTCATCGRATGATTCCCCTTGRATCATCAAAGGAAGGTGAGGGAACYACCCTCAATRGAGTCTCCAAGTAAAATTGTAAGATAAGGGCTTCAAGAGAAGTTTACCARAGATATKTTCTTGAGGAGAATGACYCGATCYTCCCCRACAAYGATGCCAAAATGTTATCGYAGGATTTGTACTTTTGCAAAGCCCCACCACAAGTCCCCAWATCTTGTGTAACAATGGAAGATCCTACMACTGTCACCTTGGTGAKAGCTTCCCTCATTTTAGWGATGGAATAGGTCCACTACAAGGGAGGATTCCCTAGTGACCTAAAGGGATCAAAGTAGSAAGTAYARTAGACAAGTCTACYACACCCTCTCTTGATCACCTAAAGATTGGTCTAGGTCAAGGTAGTAGAAGAGGTACGAAGATGTTTTAGTACCTTCCCRTAATAAGAACAATTTGTAACATATATATAACCACATACAAGCTAAAATATGCAATTAAGACCTCTTAAGACACCRAAAAACAATAATTTCTAATGMCTATTGAAAATTTGCAGYARTGTACYRGTCTTATAACAACAATATAAATTTGTAACAACAAYAATAATAAGAGCTCAKAATTTYGACAATTGACCAYGAAAATTAAGCATGCATCACATAGAACATTATCCAATTGTTTRAGAGAAATTYTGAGTAAGTTAKACCACCTTCTAMTGAACATATGCAACAAATAAAAGTGTYATCRKGTGGTTGTAGAAAACTTTTGTAACAACAACAAGTTTATTAGCAAGTTTACTTGACTTAAGGTTAGTAAAGTTAGTAGAGAGCTTAAGAGAGTTGAAAGAGAGAGTTTAGAGAACACTTTCACTACAAGAATGCTTAGAGATTAGTTCCTTAGGGCTATGGAGTCTTTACAACAACAAATGCAACAAGGCTTGAAGGTTGAACTAGTAGAAACTAAGAGGTAGGGTTTAAACTCTAAGGTGCTAGCACATTAGGGCCTTATGGTTTAAACCTTGAAGATAAGGATTGCTAGAGTGCAAGAACGTTTGGGCTCTATCAACCATTTCTCCCTTCTTAATGCTTCAACTAGATCAAAGATCAAACGTCTAGGACTAAAATCCCAAAGTGATATCACTTTAGGGCTTTAGGATACTATCCCTAGCAAGAATACTTCACCAATTTTGGACAAAATTATCCTTCTGAGAGGAGGAAGCACTTATGCTGCTCTATTAGGGTTTCACTAAGCAATATGTCTAGAATAAAATAAAAAAAATTCACCTTGGAACATAATAACATAAAGATAAATTGCAAAAAAATAACTTACTTTAGCCAGGATATCATGAGATAAAACCCTAATTGCAGAAAACTTATTCCAAAATCAACAAACTATTCACAAGTGATCCTCTCCAAGCATAGCGCACTAGATAGAAGAAGACTAATAGCCCTTTAGGGTGAAAATCTTAGAAGTTACTCTCACAAAGGTGAAAAGTGATGATACAAAATGAAACAGGAGGGTGGGCTTTTTATATGAGGCCACCCTAATACAATTTGTCGACATAATTTGTCAACAACATAAACTAAGTGGGGTTGACCCTTTAATTTGCCTCTACATAATGCCAAAAATGAAATATACAACAAATAAAACCCTAAAAGGGCGACGTCAAGCCCTAGAAGGATGACACAATGTTCAATCTTATGAAATCAAGGCTTAAGGAGTGAACAATTAGTCATCCAAAGGCCATGTGGCATGTTCTAATGTGTAAGGGTGTGTCTCCTCACCCCAAACCATGCCAAATTATCTCCAGAACCACACAATCCATCAAACCGTAGCCCCAAAAGGTGATGCCAAGGCTAGAGGATGATGTCACAAGCCTGTAAAGGCCACACCCAACTGCAAGAGGAGTTCAATATCATCCCTGAGTGATGTCAAGGTGCTTCCAAAGGCAACATCCTCCATCCTCTGTGCATAAAAAGGTCCAGGGTGCTCTGCTTTGCTTGTGGGCTTCCAACCCATATGAGTGGAAAACTAACGAGAAATTCTCAAACTAAGCCCATATATCCATCATCCAAGGTTCTAAGGATGTGGGAGACATTGTCTGAGGGTGGTAAGCCAATGGATGACCCACTGCTCTCTATCACATGTGCCAAATTCCTGCAAAAAAGGCACAATGTCCTGGGTACAATCCAAAGACGTCGCTTAAGAACCATGTCACGGGCATCCAAAACAAGCCAAAGTATAAGACAAGGTTAGCCAAAATTCATAAGAAACATCAATCCTTAAAGCATGCAAAGTAAGTTGTAACTTAAGACATAAGGCATGTAAAATGATTCACGTCAGTATCCCCTTCAAGCATCACACTAACCAATACCCCATGTGAGTTACCAAGTTTAAATATGGGAGGGTCTTCATCCAATCCTATTAGGTGTGCCGCCTAGACAGGAATAAAATAACCCAGGTAGAGGGATAGGTCTTGAGAGTGACAAGGGAAAGTAAAAACCCACCAACAATAAGTGTAAAAGTTATATGGTTGATGGCTTACTTCATGGATTATGGTGTCATAAATCCATCTCTATGAGCAGCTTTGTGGAGGGTGCGCTTGCTCTTGAGTTACCCAATATTTACGTGCCACCTTTTTCCAAACCCTTTTTGGCCTTTTTCTAGTCCATGCTTTCATTTTTAATTTTTGCAAATTTACGGGTCCCCTTTAATAGGTTTCCAAGATTTAACATTACCTTTTTTGGACCGATGTGAGCACTGAATGAGTAGAGCTCAAGTTGGACTGAATTTTGGTGGTCTTGCTTTGCTATGTTCACTTCTTTTCTAGCATAATTTGCTTATTCTTTTATAACAACTATGGAACAACCTCTGGGCCTTCAACCTCTCTTCTCATGAGAGAATGGTCCATAGCCAAAGTTTAGTATAATATGAGAGGATTTAGGGTGGAAAGTGTCAAGTATGATCGGGAGTGGAACGTTACCCTTGGGAGTCCCCCCTAGTATTACCCCTTTTAGATGGATGGTGAGAACATAGGAGTAGGGCACATAAGCTTAGCGAAACAAAGAAACTGATACAATTTCCCAAACCAGTGATCCATTATCCAACTTCGACCAAAGATATTCATCCACATGCCCAACAAATTAAGTACAAAATTTTGCATGAAAGAAGTATTAACATACCTTATGGTGAAAATAACATACATCTACGGTACTCTGGGTTGCTTAAACGTGATGAGCCTTGGTTGATCCAGTTGGGAGGAAAATGAGGGGGGTTGTTGGGTTTCCATTTGTGGACATGTTGATCATCATCATAATGGTGTAGATCATGTTCTCCATTGTGGGACTTGAGACATGATCTCATCCAACTACCCCTAGGCATGGAGGGGTAACATACACTACCTTGGGTCCATGTACTCATAGATGACCATATCTACAGACATTGGGATCCATGACATTTGCCTTGGATTTGTGTACCACATTGGGATACGAGTCACTGCATTGGGATCTATGATATAGCATTGAACCACAATAGGGATGCCATGTCATCACACATGCCACATGGACCACTCACATTCATTCTCCTTTCTTATTTGGATGTTGCACACATGCCAATGCATTATTTACTCTCCTTAGACCACATGTGGGAGTATTCAATGCATTGGAGAGGTTGATTACATATTACATAGGTAATGATAGGTGGTGACTTAAAGCCTATGATGATGTGGCACCATTACTTGATGTTTACCTGAGGAGCTCTTGCCTAGATGAGCCCACACATGCCTCTCATGTTGAATTTTTCACTTGGATGGCTCCCACGTGTGAGATTGATGTCATCATTTGGGAGTTTGTTAGTGTGTGTTTGGACAATTCCTTTGATTGAGGAGGCTTGTTAGGTGGACGGTGGAGCTATTGGACTATTTGAATTGACTATGGACCATTCTCTTGGAAGTGGACATCATTTTTGAGGGGTGTGTTATCGCACAATTTGTACTTGTCCAAGCCCAAAACAAGTAAATAAAATTGGCGTAACTACATGATAACCCACCACTGTCACCTTAGTAAGAAATCCCCACATTTTAGGGATGGATGAGGTCCAACCCTTGGGAGGCATCCTTGATAACCTCAAGGGATCATATAGTAAGGATATGGTCAAGATTAGAGAACCCTCTCACTGGTTACCTAAACGAAAGGGTCCATGTCTGTGAAATTGAGGCAAAAGAAGAGTTACGTGTACCTTCCTGGAACAAGAACAATATAGCACATATATATAACACTTTCCAAGTACCAATATGATAAAATGACTCAACAAACAATAAGAAAATGAAAATTAATGCCAGCTAATATAAAATTGCGGCAGGATGATGGTATATAACAACCAATAATAATTTATAACAATTGTTATCCCCGTTTTGTGGATAAATAAGGAGATTATTTCTCAAGTCCCTCAGGTTGCAGATATGGAGTGCCGAGAGCCTACATGACTAGAAATATCCTTTTGCACATATGGAGACCCTTCTCACCACCACAGAGGTCGTAGATTTTCAGATGGCATCCACCACACTAGCTGGCTTCCGGAAGGCAGTGGGCCTTGCTCCATGAGGTACAAGTCAATATTATGGTGAGCATCATTTCAATATTTGAGGCATTTAAGTATGTTGTATCTTAGACTGCTTTAGATTTGATGATATATGCTTGGAAATTGTGCCTTTTTCCCTGCTTCACCTTGGTGGTTGACATTGTGCCCTAGTAATTGGTCTTCCTTAGGGATGGGTTTGCAACTAGGAACTCCCTTGAAGAGCCATCATATCGTTCTCAACCATACTCACTACTTTCCATCACTATTTCCCCCCATTTCCTTATCTCTTCGGATTTTAGGGTGTATTGACCAAAAAAGGGGTTGTGCCTCATTCTATGGGAAGAAGGGGATGAAGGCCCAGAGAGATTGATGTTGGGTAAAAGATAAAAGCCTATGTATGAACCTTGTAGATGCTTCACCGAGGGATCACTCAGGAAAGCAATGAAACACTTATCTTTGAGAAAAAGGGGGACCCACAAGAAATATGATTAAGAATGCTTAAAAGGTTAGTTGGAGGATAAGAGGTCTCATCACGAGCCGACCTATCATGTCCACGAATATCTAGTAGTATGACATTACCATCATCTGTTCACCAAGCCAAGGTAATGGCTCTCAGTTGCATGGCTAAGAGAAATGTGGTCTCATCACGAACCAACCTTCTAATTTCAGCTAGGTATTTGTGGGTGACACTGTCATTGTCTGGACACCACGCCAGGGCAATGGCCTTCAACTTGTCCTTAAATTTATGAAAGAAACAAAGAATAAAAAAATAATGGGCTTGGAAAAAATGCATTACAAACGAAGGTACCACACACCCTCTATAGAGGCACCCATGAATGAGACACTACAACCCCTTGTATGTCATGAACCCCATGCCCATTGAGTCTTGACCCTAACCACTTAACTCACTTTACATGGCTTAGAGAGGGATATCTTGGAAACTCTACTTAACCTAGGGAAATATCTACCCAATAGGACACCTCGTCAACCCTCCCATATTCAAGCTTGACAAGTCACATAATGTCTTTGAGCACTTAATTGTTTGACATAGTAATATTTGATGCACACGATTAGGTGGCTCATTTATTGATTAGATTCACTTATCATGATGTTATGACTTTATATCCATGGAGCGTGTGCTTATTTGTCTTTGTAGGACCTAGTTGGTTTACATTTTTGGAAGAACAAGCCTAGCTTGGGCTTCCATGGGGCTTGAATCCCACAGGTGGATGCCAAGGGACCACATGCCAGATGAGAGAGATCAAACATTGAAGGCCAATAAGATGACTTGGACAACATAACCTATCCCTCACATGCCAAACGTTTTTCCTAGGAGATGAAAAACTTCACCTTTAGAGGCATGACATCACCTAGGGGGTTTAGGGTTTGGTGGTGAGGTTGGTATGCATTGTCACAAGGACGTTTTGAGGGGCTTGAGGCTTTGACCATGAAGAAAGTTATTTGGATGCTTGACATATGGCTTTGGGAAGTGTTATCCCCTAGCCTAGGGATAAATAAGGAGATTATGTCTCAAGGCCCACAGGTCCTAGACACGAAGTACCAAGAACCAGATTGACTTGAGCCTGGCCCTCAAGGGCCCATATTTCTTCTTTAATGCCTCCACCTTGTCAGTAGTAGCAACATCCATCACATCGGGATGGTCCTTCAACAACAATGGGTCTTTCTCCATGAGGTAATGAGTCCGGGCATCATGGTATGTGTCACTCTGATTCTCAAAACATTTGAATATGTTCATTTAATTCTTTTTACTTCTAATGTGTGCTTGGACCTTATGCCTTTACACTTTTCCACACCTTGGGGGAATGAAAGGATGCCCTAGCAAGTTGGTTCCCATTGGGTTTGATTTTCCACTGGATGGGTTCATGAAAGATCATTGTCCATTCCCACCATACTTATCACTTTCCATCTTTTTCCCTCTCATCCATCCCCTACACTAGTTCAAGCATTGGGTTTGCCAAGCTAGCAAAGGGTTGTACCTTACCTTGTGGGAAGAAGGGGCTAAAGGCCCAGAGGGTAAAAGTACCTGGAAAATATGAAATCCAAAAGAACAAAACCTTCAGTTGCTTCACCCAGGGATCCCCAAGAAAGCAATAAAAGGCTTCTCAACAAGAAACAAAGGGACCCATAAAATAATTAAATCAAGACCTAGTTGTGGGATAGGGGGTCTCATCACGAGCCAACCTATTAGGTCCATGGTCATGTAGCGGTATGACACTACCATTCAATTGATTACCATGCTAGGGTAGTGGCTCTTGGTGGCATAGCCAAGAGAAAGGGGGTCTCATCATGATCTAGCCTACTCATCTCCGTGAAATGCTTGTGGGTAACATTTTCACCACTGGTCACCACGCCAAGGCAGTGTCCCCTAACTAGTCTCTTGAAAGAAAAATCAAGAAGATACCAGATAAAAGGCATTGAATGGGCTTGGAAACATTTTCATCCATGAAAAGGTGCAACTCACCCTCTTCAGAGGCACCCACAGGTAAGCCATAAATTCCCCTGTCATCACTGCACCCATTGCCTAGACATCCCTTACCACCTCATCCACTTACATGGACCGGATTTGTCTTCATATGGAAACATCCCACATCCAATGAGAATTATCCCAATAGGACATCCTAACATCCCCTCCAAACTTGGATTGTAGAATAACATAACGCCTTTGAGTACTTGTCTAGGAAAAGGGGGTTTTATGCATATGTTTAAATAAATTGATTATTAGATGTGATTGACATTGCTATGATCCCTGTGACTTATGAGCCCATGGAGGGCGTACTTGTTGTTTTTGCAGGGCCAAACTTGACGGACAGGTACACATGGGGAGATGATTAGTTAAGACCTCCATAGGGATAAAATCCCACCAGATGGATGCTGAGACCCGAGCCAGGGGCAGAGATAGATCAGAGGTTTGCACAAGAGAGAAAGGAGGGCGTTCCACCAGAGACAACCTAGCAAGCCTGGACCCAAGGTGGTATTTCCCTTCTCACTATGATGTAGGCCTTGAAAATCCCATGACCCCACCTCTGTGACCCTTGACATCACCCAAAGTTTTGGACACTTTGGAGGCAATTGTGTGCCAAGTGGCACGTGTGGTTTGATCCAGAGGTCTTAGGAGGCCTAACTTTTTGGTCCTGGAGGCCAACGTTGCACTAAAAAGGCCCAACATCACCCTGAAAGGGCATGACGTCAACTTTTCTGCTTGATTTAGGGTTTTATTTTGTCATTTAATGTAAAAACTGGATATTACATGTAAACTGGCCATGTCATCCTTTTTTACCTAATTCTGGGCATTGTCACTGTATAAATAATGGATTTTCCCTTGTATTTTTTCATCATCTTTCACTCACACAAGTGTGAGGTCTGGAATTTGCGCTCTAATTGGGGGCACATGACTGAAACTTAGTGCACACTTCTTGAAGGAGGCTTATTTTGGACTATTTTGGCAATTTTCTTGGTGGAAGTGTTCAACTAGAGTATTTGCTTAATGATTCTTGGTGGATGTAAGTAAATTTTTTGCAATTCTTCTTGATTGAATGGTTATAGTTACATTTATCTTGCATTTATACTAATATTATGAAATTTCTAGCTTAAAACCCTAGGAGGCTAAGCACATGTTATTGTCCTTGCTTTAATAGCTTTCACCTACTAGATTTTGCTAGAAAGGTGATTTTCTTGAAGCTTTTGCTAAGGGCATGTCCATTGCAACACCCTAGCACATTTTGCTTCATATAAGTTGTCATTTAATTCATCTTTGAGCTAAATAAGGAGGAAAACTACCAGGGCCCAGGGTTACCTACTTCCTAGTAGCTATTTCCCCCCTAGGGTTTGGTAATTGAAGCCTTGGGTTACCAACACTTCAACTATTGACTGCTCTTGTATTTAGTTCTCTTATTATCATTTGTTCCTTCAAGATTTACTACTACCTAAAAGACTCCATTTTCCCTAAAAATCATTGATCTAAGCCTTGCTATTGAGTGATTGACAAAAACCACTATCAAAACCTATACCTTAAGCTCTCTACTAACTACTCCTAACCTTAGAATAGTCTAATATACTAACTTATTTGTTGTTGTTACAAAAGTAATCTACAACCATCTACTGCAACACTAAAAGCACCTAAAAACAATTAAAAAAGTTGATTAATACACCGCCTTACTTGCTTCTGACTAATGCTAGTATTTTGGTGTTAGTGAGTAATCATTCTTGGTCATTTTGAAGACATTTTAAGGCATTTATTATGAAGTTATTGTCTTATAAACATTGCTGCTATAAATTTCTGTTTGCTTCATCATAAATAAACTATTTATTTTATTAATAAAGTCCATGGTTTTATGAAGTACTAACAACAAGTTGTACTTGCAAAAGATATATTTTCTTGTTGCTTTGTTTTGGGAAGGTACATCTTAAATCTTCATTACATCATTGGTTAAAACCCTGGGACTTTCTAATCAATGTGACTTGTGAAAGGAGACATTTTCATAGAAACTTTAACCTTTGACTTCTCAAACCCCCAGGTCACCGGGGACATCTCCCTTGGGCTATAAACCCTAAATAGAAAGAGGTATCTCATTGAGATGACAGTGAAAGGATAACCTCATGTTATGCCAATTTTCCTTCCCTAGACCTTATCCTTTGGAATAAGTACAAATTGTGCGATAACATTTTGTCGCCATTGCTGGGGAACAATAAGTCAATTATCCTCAAAGACAACACTTATTAGTAATCCTTTCCTTAAAATCTTTTACTTTCCAAATATTACCTAGCGATTCCACTGAGGGTGATCTCCTCATCCCTTTGATAGTTTCAAGAAAATTATCTGGCAACTCCACTAACCTTTTCCAAGGTGCCACCTTACTCTCAACTCTGTGATATTTCCAAGTTATGGGATCATGGCGTCCTGGGAACAAGTGTACCTGACTATTGATTTCAAAAGTTTTCAAGGATACCCGAGTCATTTTGATATAAAATGGTCAAGCAAACCTCCAATATTTGGAGGCCTCCCAATTACCCACATTGTAGAATTCTTGAATTATCTAAGTGAGATAGAATTGGGAGGGGAGGATGTTCTAGTTAAATTATTCATACTTTCTCTACCATCCTTTTTGCAAGATTGGTTTAAGGGTTGTTGCGAAGATAGGGGTATATCATCTTTCGTACACCTCATCAATAGGTTTATTGACTTTGTCAAACCACGATGCTAGACATATGAAGATGCCCTTCAAAATCTCACAATAGCCTTAGAGAATGAAGGATTCGCCACTGAGATTGTAGAAGATCTCAGGGATGTATACCTTACTCAATGTCAGAAATCCTCTGATATGGAAGAAGATATTTACAAAGAAAAATTTTCCCATGATTCAATAGAATGCAGTGAAGATTTAACTAGAGAAGTTAATTATGATGATGAAGCACTGGTAACCGCTCCTTGGTCCGATGAAGCTCTCCAAGATCCTATCTCCCCTGCACAAGTTGAAGATAAGGAGGTGAGTCATGATTCAGAAGGTGAAGAAGTAAAGAAACCCTTGGAAGAGCTAGCTCCTTCATTATCTGATGAAGACAAAGAGAAGATTCTTGGGGATGGTGTACTAGACCCTCTTCCATTTGATGAAGTAATCCAAGCCAATGATCCTCCTGCACAACAAGAAGTGAACATGGTAAGTTACCTCCCTTTCCAAAATTTTGATGATCCTTTGTTTTATGATTTAGAAGGAGAAGAGGTACTAGAGGAGCCCTTGGATGCATTAAATCCTTCATGTTATAATAAATGTAGTGAAATTATTGATAATATTGACGAGTTCATACATGTTGGAAGGCGTAAGTGGGATGTGATTGGTTCTAATGAAGATCCCATTTACGACATTGAGGGTCATCTCCAAAAGTTGCATTTACAACTATCATATGAGGTTACTAATTTTGAGAATTGGAAACGAAGAGATGGTCTGATTACAAACCTTTTTCAAACACCCAAGGATGACTCGGTGCTATATTCTCCTAGTGATTTTCGGTCATACCTTGAGGATTTTGATGATTATCCCTCTGAGCACTTGGATTTATTCCATGAAGAAGATTATAAACCACCATTGTGCTCAGATCTTGATAGAGGTGAGGACATAATTTGTTTATAAAAGGATCCTCGTGATAATGTTTTCCAGCCCCCTTCGACTATATTATCTTGCTGTGTCATTAAAGGTGTAGTTGGGAAGTATATCCTTTGTATGATGTTTCCTCTAAGGCAAACCCTAGAATTCAAGGGTAGGTTGAATACCTCAAGAAGAATTCTTCCATTTCAGTTTTTTAGCCTCCACTTAAGAACTTGTCAGTCATCCTCTAGGTTCTTTCTATTTCTTACGCAGACCTCAGATTGTGAAGACTTCCAAGGTAGCCAACCTTTAGACTATTTGAGTCAATCTATTGAGCCTTTGAATTTTCACGATCCCTTTCTGAGATGGATTGAGCACTTCTCTAAGAGTATGACTTGGCATCATTTTGTCCCTCCCTCCCGCCTCCATGAGCTAGAATTTATGGTTTCCGATGATGCCATAAATTTGCTAACTCGTGTTATTTTTGTGCTTAACTTGTCATTGTTTTGGTTTATGATCAAGCACATAGGCAAGTACTATGAGGCATTGCTAGGATGGATTCACTGGCTATTTAAGTACACCTAACATTCAACTAACAGGTAAGTAGAGGTAAGTAGGTAAGCATTTGCATTCATTGAATATACCATCTGCATTTCATGCTAGAATAGTTGTATTTCCATTTGTATATATGCTTGGTTATTTTCATTTTCTATACCATATATGAGCGAGGGGTGATATCACCACCCCAAATGATTACTAATAATATTTTGTTGAGATCAAGTAGGTCACAGGTTATGCTAGAGATGATGAGGCTATCATGCGCTCTACACTGAGCACATGTCCCCGAGTTGGGGCCAGATGTTATCCCCTAGCCTATGGATAAGTAAGGAGATCATGTCTCAAGGCCCACAGGTCCTAAACATGGAGTACCGAGAGCCATATTGACTTGAGCCTAGCCTTCGAGGGCCCATATTTCTTCTTCAATGCCTCCACATTGTTAGCACCAAAAACATCCATCCCATCAACCTGGTCCTTCAACAACAATGGGTCTTGCTCCATGAGGTAATGAGTTTGGGTATCATGGTATGTGTCACTCTGATTCTCAAAAAATTTGAATATGTGCATTTAATTCTTTTTACTTCTAACATGTGCTTGGACGTTATGCCTTTCCACTTGCCCACACCTGGGGGGAATGACCGGATGCACTAGAAAGTTGATTCCCATTGGGTTTGAGTTTCCACTGGGTGGGTTCATGAAAGGTCATCATCCATTCCCACCATACTTATCACTTTCCATCTTTTCCTCTCTCATCCATCCCCTACACTGGTTCGGGCATTGGGTTTTCCAAGCCAACAAAGGGTTGTACCTTACCTTGTGGGAAGAAGGGGCTAAAGGCCCAAAGGATAAAAGTAGATGGAAAAAGATAAAATCCAAAAAAAAAAAACCTTTAGATGCTTCGCCTAGGGATCCTCGAGAAAGCAATAAAAGGCTTCTCGGCAAGAAACAAAGGGACCCATAAAATAATAAAATCAATACCTAGTTGGAGGACAGGGGGTCTCATCACGAGCCAACCTATTAGGTCCATGGACATGTAGCGGTATGAAATTACCATTTAGCTGGTCACTATGCTAGGGAAGTGGCTCTTGGTGGCATATCCAAGATAAAGGGGGTCTCGTCACGAGCCAACCTTCTCATCTCCGTGAAATGCTTGTGGGTAACATTGTCATCACTGGTCACCATGCCAGGGCAATGCCCCCTAACTAGTCTATTGAAAGAAAAGATAATAAGATAAAAGATAAATGACATTGAATGGGCTTGGAAACATTTGCATCCATGACAAGGTGCAACTCACCCTCTTCAGAGGCACCCACAGGTAAGCCATACATTCCCTTGTCATCACTGCACCCATTGCCCAAACATCCCTTAACACCTCATCCACTTACATGGCCTGGATTTGTATTCATATGAAAACATCCCATGTGCAATGAGAATTATCCCAATTGGACATCCTAACATCCCCTCTAAACCTGTCTTGTAGAATAAAATAACATCTTTGAGCACTTGTTTGGGAAAAGGGCGTTTTATGCACATGTTTAAATAACTTGATTATTAGATGTGATTGACATTTCTATGATCCCTATGACTTATGAGCCCATGGAGGGCGTACTTGTTGTTGTTGCAGGGCCACACCTGAAAAATAGGTACACATGGGGAGATGATTAGTTTAGACCTCCATAGGGCTAAAATCCCACCAGATGGATGCTAAGACACTAGCTAGGGGCATAGACAGATCATAGGTTTGCACCAGAGAGAGAGGAGGACGTTCCACCAGAGACAGCCTAGCAGGCTTGGACCCAGTGGGGTCTTTCCCTTCTCACTATGATGTAGGCCTTGAAAGGCCCATGGCGTCACCTCTATGACCCTTGACGTCACCAAGCATTTTGGAAACTTTGGAGGCAGTTGTGTGCCAAGTGGCACGTGTGGTTTGATCCAGAGGTCTTAGGAGGCCTAATGTTTTGCTTCTAGAGGCCAAAGTTGCACTAAAAAGGCCTAACGTCACCCTAAAAGGGCATGACGTCACCTTTTCTGCTTGATTTAGGGTTTTATTTTGTCATTTAATGTAAAAACTGGATATTACATATAAATTGGCCATGTTGACCTTTTTGACCTAATTCTGGTCATTGTGACTATATAAATAAGGGATTATCCCTTGTATTTTTTCATCATGTTTCACTCACACAAGTGTGAGGTCTGAATTTTGCACCCTAATTGGGGTTACATGACTGAAATTTAGTGCACACTTCTTGAAGGAGGCTTATTTTGGACTATTTTGGCAATTTTCTTGGTGGAAGTGTTCAACTAGAGTATTTGCTAGATGATTCTTGGTGGATGTAAGTAAATTTTCTACAATTCTTCTTCATTGAATGGTTATAGTTAAATTTATCTTGCATTTATACTAATATTATGAAATTTCTAGCTTAAAACCCTAGGAGGCTAAGCACATGTTATTTTCCTTGCTTTAATATCTTTCACCTACTAGATTTTGCTAGAAAGCCAATTTTCTCAAAGATTTTGCTAAGGGCCTTGCCATTGCAACACCCTATCACATTTTGCTTCATCTAAGCCATCATTTACTTCATCTTTGAGCTAAAGAAGGAGGAAAAATACTAGGGCCTAGGGTTACCTACTTCCTAGTAGCTATTCCCCCCCAAGGGTTTGGTAATTGAAGCCTTGGGTTACCGACAGTTCAACTATTGACCCCTCTTGTCTTTTGTTCTCTTAATATCATTTGTTCCTTCAATATTTGTTGCTACCTAAAAGAATCCATTTTCCCTAAAAAGCACTGATCTAAGCCTTGCTATTGAGTGATTGACAAAGACCACTATCAAAACCTATACCTTAAGATCTCTACTAACTACTCCTAACCTTAGAATAGTCTAATATACTAACTTATTTGTTGTTGTTACATAAGTAACCTACACCCATCGATTGCAACTCTAAAAGCACCTAAAAGAAAATGAAAAGGTTGATTAATAATCTGCCTTACTTGCTTCTGACAAATGCTATTATTTTGGTGTTAATGAGTAATCATTCTTGGTCATTTTGAAGCCATTTTAAGGCATTTATTGTGAAGCTATTGTCTTATAAACATTGCTGCTATAAATTTCTGTTTGCTTCATCATAAATCAACTATTTCTTTTATTAATAAAGTCCATGGTTTTATGAAGTACTAACAACAAGTTCTACTTGCAAAATATATCTTTTCTTGTTGCTTTGTTCTGGGCAGGTACATCTTAATTCTTCATTACTTCATTGGTTAAAACCCTGGGACTTTCTGATCAGTGTGACTTGTGAGAGGGGACATTTTCATAGAAAATTTAACCTTTGCCTTCTCAAACCCCCAGGTCTTCGGGGACGTCTCCCATGGGCTGTCGACACTAAATAGAAAGAGGTATCCCATTGACGTGACAATGATAGGATAGCCTCCCGTTACACCAATTTTACTTCCCTAGACCTTATCCTTTGGAATAAGTACAAATTGCACGATAACAAGAAGCCTTCTACACTCCTCCATCACCAACAACCTTCTCCTACTGCCAAAACATCCCCTAAAAGGGGCGATGTTTTTATAAACTAGTGTTTTTCTTTGTGCAAAAGTGAAATTAAAGAGAATTGTTTAATATTACTTTGTAAAAGGGGCAAGATTAGGGTTGTTGACCCTTAGTCTTATAGTTTACCCTTAATTATGTGGAAAAGCTATCTTAGTGACATTTTATATAAATAAGAGGTCATAAGATCTCATTTTAACATAACTCTCCCTTTTGTGAGAGGCTCTTGGACTGAAATTTTTGCTCTCTTTGGCTAGTTCTCTCTCTTGTGATTTTATTTATGGCTATGTATTGGATTATTGGTTGATGGAAGTGATGTGATTGCCTTGGAAGGCTCTTCTCTAGCTTTTATGGTGGTTTGGCTTAGATTTTTTCCTTGAATTGGTAAGATTTCTACATTGTTGCTATCATTTATTTTCCAATTCAAGGTTATTTGCTAGAGCTAGGTGGGAAGTATAAGGGCATACACCCCCACCTTAGTCTCCACCACTTTATGCTTACATGTTATTGGTTTAACAAGGAAGGGCATACATCCTCTTATCCTAAACCCTAGCTGGAGATACTTGCCTTGGGGAGTAAGAGGATTTACACCCCCAAGGAGGTAGTACCTCTAGCTCTTTCTTTTCTTGACTCCATTAAACCATTTTTTAAAGGCACTAGTCATTTACTTATTTCATTGGAGAAATAAATTGTTGCCTTGGTAAACGTGAAATTTTCAAGTTTTAAAGTTGTCTCTTTGGAATAGTGATCTTGATGCCTTGGGGATTCTTCCTCCATTAGGGCATCCCATTTCTCCCACAAATTCTCATTGATGCACTAACTTGTTTCCTACATCCATTAGGCTGCAGAAAACCCTAACTATAACCACTAATACCTCACAAGCTAACGCTAGAAACTCTCCCTAACTTCACTCACCTAACCTACCAATTAGGGTATATCTTTTGGGCTAATCATCTCTAACTTTTAGTGGATGATTTCTCTGATATTCTCCATCATTTCCTATAGCCATGAGGGATGCATACTACTACATAAATCCACCTTATAACAACCTTCTTAATTCAGTCTCAAAGTGCTTTACTTGATTCATAATCAATTGCTATTTTTATTGATGACATTGTTAACTAGTCTTGTGCTTTCCATGCTGATTTAGATATCTTTCTTTGTTGATATACATTATTGCTAACAACTGTATTTAGGTACAACAAGCTTAACTTGCTTTTCCAATTGATTATATTGCAACGTATGCTTATTTCTCTTGTGTCTTGGGCAGGTATAATCATCCGACAAAGCACTATACTTTTGGGGCAACATTCCTTGGTCTACAAGTATTTTTCCTTCCCCTCCTCTTCAACTTAGTTTTTTTTACCTCTAGGGGGATATCCATATTCCTTCCTTTTCTCTTAACTTTTTGCTAGGGTCTCTGAGATCACCTCCCAGGAGTGACCTCAGTCACCCCCAAGTGCGGGACCTACATCGAGGTTACATTGGGTGTAGTGTCCCAGAGTTATAACACTTACGTTTGTGGTTGGGTCAAGATTTTCCCAACCTACAACTTGTGCCATAAAATTTTGGCGTCACTTCCATGGAGGATTTTGAATCCTCTTTCGAAACCTAATGACACTTTGACAAGCTATCTCGAAGCCTTTATCCCTTATCTTTCCCGATGACGTTCCCAAGGGACGTTCCCTTTCCACCCTTGATGAACTCTCGAATTTCATTTGGCGACTCCACATTCCACGAACACACCTTTCCCCTTTCTTCCTTTTGTGAACTCTCCTTCCCAAGGGACATTCCCTTTCCACCCTTGATGAACTCTCCTTGAATTTCATTTGGCGACTCCACCTTCCACGAACACACCTTTCCCCTTTCTTCCTTTGGTGAGACTTAATCTCACCTGGTGATTTATTTGAGGTGTCTTTTCAGTCAATCGAATTATGGAACCATGGGATGAACCTTCATCCAGAACTTATTGTGACTCAACGATGGAATTCTTACAGATGGAAAAGGAGAAGGTTGCTAAAGAAATGATGAATCAGATAAGAGAGTTGTTTCTTGCCCTTGATGATGAAGAAGTGTTCAAAGAACAAACATATGAAGAAAGTCATCAAGAAGAGAACATGATGAGTTGTGATCCTTTCGAAGACCTTGATGATACTTTATTCCATGACCTTTAAAGTGAAGAAGTATCAGAGGAAACCTTGGATATGACAGATCCCCTTGAAGAAAATCAAGCAAAAAACTATGCACTAAGAATAAAGACTCTTGTGATGAAGAGGTGATGGAGGGGCTTTTCCATAAGAAGAAAGAAGAATTATGATAAAGTGCAACATATTGAGGCACCACTATCTTTGATCCCTCTTAATGAAGGCGAGGTTATCCAACCTTGTTTACCTCCTGCACATAATGTTGAATAAGTGATCAATCTTTATGATGAAGAATTTGAAGGTCCATTTGAAGACATTAATGCCTCTAATCCTCCTGCATGAGAAGACAAAAAGATGGCCATTTTCAGTCATACTGATGGTCTTATGAAAGTACCCTTCAATATGTTTGATGAGTGTATAGACACTTTCATACAGACTGGCAGATGTAGATGGGATCTTGGTTGTTTAAAATTTTATAGAGACCCCATTTATGACATTGAGGGTAGCTCTTAAGTATAGGGGGTGTCATTTTCAGAGGATTGGTCTTCATGAATGTATGACTCAAATATTTGGCATCCTGGTGATGATATAGTTACAGATTTGTTCTGCCCCTTTGAGGATCACTTGTTGCAACATACTTAGGATGATATTTAGTCATCCCTTGATACATACCCTTTTGAGGATGCAGACTTGTTCCATGAGGATTTTCATTCATCATAATCATATTTTGATAGACACCAGGTTGTGGCCCACCCAAATCACTCCAAGGTCCATGCTACCAAACAAAAGTACTTTCATGTTGAGACCTTTTGTGGGGATTTGTAGATAAATAAGTGACGTTTCTTGAATCTGAGGGAAGAATTTTCCTCTAGACATGAGGCCGTGCCTTAACGCATTTCCCCTTGCTTGATAGATCAACATGTTTTCTTGGGATCTATTATCCTTTCTCAGCCTTCAAGAAGTAGTGATTTTTTGAGTGAAGATGAAAATGACACGTCGTCTATATATGGTAGCCCTCTTCATAGATGGATTGATCAGGCTTGTGGCTACACTTTTTGGCAGGAATAATGGGCTGATGGTTTCTCTTTCCAGTAGGATTTACTCCCTCCCACCCATCTCCATGAAGTTTATTTCATGTTAGATTATATATGTGTTTATGCTCATGATTATTATGTGCTTGAATTATCTTTGTTGTTTCACATGATTAAGCATAGGGGGAGATATCTTGGGGAAATTATGAGCAGGTGGTTACACTGGTTGTATGACTTCACCTAACGTCACCTATCACTGGATCTTAATGGCCCTAAGGCCCTAGGTAAGTAGGTAGGTCATTCGATTTCCTACATTTTCATCTTGATTTCTCATAGTAGTATAGTTTCATTTCATATTTCATTCTATTCTACTTGCATATTGATTTCATGCTTAGTTTAGAAATTTTTGAGAAAATGTCAAAAATTTTATTTTCTATATTAGCTTTTCATTTTGGATTTTATGGATAAAGGGTGATAACACCACCTAGATGCTCTAATCCCTTTCTTTGAGTTTTTTGCAGGCATAGGTCTACCAAGATATGTTGTGGTTCTCATGCACTCTACAACAAGCACATGTCACCAAGTAGGAGCCATATGTTATCCCTGTTTTGTGGATAACTAAGGAGATTATGTCTCGAGTCCCCCAGGTTGCAGATATGGAGTGTCGATAGACTATATGACTAGCAATGTCCTTTTGCATAGATGGAGACCCTTCTCACCACCACAGAGGTTGTAGATTTTCATATGGCATCCACCACACTAGCTGGATTCCGGAAGGCAGTGAGCCTTGCTCCACAAGTCACAAGTCATTATTATGGTGAGCATCATTTAAATATTTGAGGCATTTAAGTATGTTGTATCTTAGTCTGCTTTAGATTTCATGATAAATTCTTGGACATCATGCCTTTTGCCCCGCTTCACCTTGGTGGTTGAAATTGTGCCCTAGTAAGTGGCCTTCCTTTGGGATGGGTTTGCTAATAAGAACTCCCTTGAAGAGCCATCGTACCATTCCCAACCATACTTGCCACTTTTCATCACTATTTCTCCCCATTTCCTTATCTCTTGTGATTTTAGGGTGTATTGACCCAAGAAGGGGCTGTCCCTCTTTCTATGGGAAGAAGGGGCTGAAGGCCCAGAGGGATTGATGTTCGGTAAAAGATAAAATTATATGTATGAACCTTCTAGTTGCTTCGCCCAGGGATCACCTAAGAAATAAATGAAACACTTATCTTTGAAAAAAGGGGGACCCACAAGAAATATTATTAAGAATGCTTCAAAGGTTAGTTGGAGGATAGGAGGTCTCATCACAAGCCGACCTATCATGTCCATGGATATATAGTGGTATGAAATTACCATCATCTGGTCACCAAGCCAGGGTAATGGATCTCAGTTGCATGGCTGAGAGAAAGGGGGTCTCATCACGAGCCAACCTTCTCATTTCCGCTAGGTATTTGTGGGTGACACTGTCATTGGCTGGACACCACGCCAGGGAAGTGGCCTTCAACTTGTCCTTAAATTTATGAAAGAAACAAAGAATGGAAAAATAATGGGCTTGGAAAAAGTGCATTGCAAATGAAGGTACCACACACCCTCTACAAAGGCACCCATGAATGAGACACTACAAGCCCTTGTATGCCATGAACCCCATGCCCATTGATTCTTGACCCTAACCACTTCCCTCACTTTACATGGCTTAGAGAGGGATCTCTTGGAAACTATCCTCAACCTAGGGAAAGATCTACCAAATATGATACCTTGTCAACCCTCCCATATTCAAGCTTGACAAGTCACATAATGTCTTTGAGCAGTTAATTATTTGACATAGTAATCTTTGATGCACATGATTAGGTGGATCATTTATTTATTGGATTCATTTATCATGATGTTATGACTTGATATCCTTGGAGGGTGTGCTTATTTGTCTTTGGAGGACCTAGTTGGTGGATAGTTTTGGAAGAACAAGCCTAGCTTGGGCTTCCATGGGGCTTGAAGCCCATGGGTGGATGCCAAGGGCCCGCATGCCAGATCACAAAGATCAAACATTGAAGACCTAGAATATGACTTGGACGACATAACCTAGTCCCCACATGCCAAACGTTTTGCATAGGAGAGGAAAAATGTCACCTTTAGAGGCACAACGTCACCTAGGGGGGTTAAGGTTTGGTGGTGAGGTTGACATGCATTGACCAACAGATGTTTTGAGGGGCTTGAGGCTTTGACCATGAAGGAAGTTATTTGGATTCTTGACATATGGATTTCAAAAGCCTTCTACACTCCTCCATCACCAACGAACTTCTCCTAGTGCCAAAATGTCCCCTAAAAGGGGTGACATCTTTATAAACTAGGTTTTTTCTTTGTGCAAAAGTGAAATTAAAGTGAATTGTTTAATATTACTTTGTAAAAGGGGCAAGATTAGGGTTGTTCACCCCTAGTCTTATGATTTACCATTAATTATGTGGAAAAGCTATCTTAGTGACATTTTGTATAAATAAGAGGTCATAAGATCTCATTTTAACATAACTCTCCCTCTTGTGAGAGGATCTTGGAATGAAATTTTCTCTCTTTTTGGCTAGTTCTCTCTCTTGTGATTTTGTTTATGGCTATGTCTTAGATTATTGGTTGATGGAAGTGATGCACTAGCCTTGGAAGGCTTTTCTCTAGCTTTTATGGTGGCTTGTCTTATCTTTTTTCCTTGAATTGGTAAGGTTTCTACAATGTTCCTATCATTTATTTTTCAAGTCAAGGTTATTTACTAGATCTAGGTGGAAAGTATAATGGCATACACCCTCACCTTAGTCTTCATCACTTTATGCTTACATGCTATTGGTTTAACAAGGGTTTGCTAAGAGAAGTATAAGGGCATAAACCTTCTTAGCCTAAACCCTAGCTAGAGATACTTTCCTTGGGGAGTAAGCGGATTTACACCCCCAAGGAGGTAGTACCCCTAGCTATTTCTTTGCTTGAATCCATTAACCCATTTTTTAAAGGAACTAGTAATTTACTTATTTCATTGGAGAAATAAATTGTTGCCTTGGTAAACGTGAAATTTTCGAGTTTTAAAGTTGTCTCTTTGGGATAGTGATCTTGATGCCTTGGGGATTCTTCCTCCCTTAGGGCATCCCCTTTCTCCCACAAATTCTCATTGTTGTACTAACTTGTTTCTTACAACCATTAGGCTACAGAAAACCCTAACCCTAACCATTAATACCTCACAAACTAACCCTAGAAACTCTTCCTAAGTTCACTCACCTAACCTACCAATTAGGGGGTATCTTTTGGGATAATAATCTCTAACTTTTAGTGGCTGATTTCTTTGATATTCTCCATCATTTTCTACAACCATTAGGGCTACATACTACTACGAAAATCCACCTTATAACAACCTTCTTAATTCAGTCTCAAAGTGCTTTACTTGATTCATAATTAATTGCTAGTTTCATTGACGACATTGTTAACTAGTCTTGTGATTTCCATGCTGATTTAGATATCTTTCTTTACTGATATAGATTATTGCTAACAACTGTATTTAGGGACAACAAGCTTAACTTGCTTTTCCAATTGATTATATTTCAGTATGCTGATTTATCTTGTGTCTCGGACATGTATAATCATTCGACAAAGCACTATACTTTTGGGGAAACTTTCCTAGGTATACAAGCCATATTCCTTCCCCTCCTCTTCCACTTAGTTTTCTGACCTCTATGGGAATTTCCATCTTCCTTCCTTTTCTCTTACCTTTCCCCTAGGGCCTTCGAGATTGATCCATATTATTCTCGGCATGAAATGAAAGCAGAGATATAACACATAAATATACAGAGATATTGCAAGAGATCCAATAATATAACAAATAGATATCGGATATATAAAAAGAGGCACATATATACAGTAATACACAATTTCTATTAATGAGCAAAATGTACAAAACTGTAGAAATACAGATTGAAAGACTTGCTAGAATGGTGGTAGCTTATCTCTGAGAAGAGATGTGACGGATACTCGCATTTGAAAGAAGATGATTATTACAATGAGGCACCAAAGATATTTTTAGCATAAAGAAAATCCAAAACCCTAACCCTAGAAGATGAAAAACCAATAGTTTTGTGGACCCCGTTTTGCGTAGTTTGGTGTATCAACTTCCCGGGGGTGTAAGTTTGGCATACGATCTCCGTTTGGGGAACACGATAGCTCGTTGGAAAGGTACTGTCGAGGAGATTAATTTTTGGGGCTCAATTAGAGCATTTGGTTCTCATTGAAGTGCTCGATCCTTAAAAAAACTTCGTTTAGGCCCTCAAAATGGCCCCATAAGTTTAGGAACTGAAAACATGCTAAAAATAGTAAATTGCCAGAAGACTGTTTTGAGACAGTTAGATTAGGTGGGTGGCCACCGATATCCACCTGGATCAATCCTCCCTCATTAGGAATCAATGGTCTCCATTGCGTTGAGTTCCCAGGGGAGAGGGGAAAGCACTTGCTGAATTTGAACCATGGTGAGCTGCTTGCTTTGCCGGAGAAGTTGTGATGTTTGGTTTGTGGGAGGTTGTTGAGAACCCGATGAGATTAATGTGTGTAGAAGGAATCCTTGCGCTTTTCTTCAATCTTTTCAACCTGCTTCTGCTGGACAAAATATGCTTGGACTGAGGCTACAGTGGTTGTAGTGTTCTTCGATTCACCTTTTGAACAGATTGCGAAGAAGCTGAATTTCTTAGTATGAGATACTACCTTGCGACACTTTTTATGTGGGATAGTAGTGAGAACTACCTCTGGTATCCTGTAGAGATGACCCCCCAGAGTAATAATGAAACAATGGGGTCGAGACTCATAGATACCATGGCACTTCCACATATATGGCTAGCCCAAGAGAACATCACATACATCCAGTGGGGGAAAATTACACAATACTTTATCCTTGAAGGGATTTATGCCGTATGACAATTGACATTGCTGGCTGACACAAAGATCACGTCCCTGGCGAAGCCACCCGATGTTGTATGGTTGTGGTTGTGGTGTTGTCGACAATCCCAACTATTCGACGACCTCTGTTGAGATGAGGTTCTTTTGGCTTTCGCTATCAACAATAAAATGCAGTGGGGTCCCCTTCACCCACATTTGTGAATGAAAAAGGCGCTCCCCCTCTTCAAGATCTACTGGTTCTTCTGTTTGAATTTCTACGGTTGTGACAATAACAATGGGGTTTGCGTCGATGATCTGTCTTCTACCAATATTTTCTGAATCAGATTTCGAATCAAGGTTCGACTCCTTCTCTTTGATCTCGACCACCAATGACTGTTTTGAGTGACATTCATCGGTGTTGTGCCAGGGGATTTTGTGGAAATCGCACCATTTTCCAGTGTCCTTCTTCATCTTTCTCTTACCCTTCTTTTCCTATGGATTGTATTGGTTTTCTGAAGGCTGGTTGTTAGGGCCGTCTTTACCATACTTTGTTTTTTGCGGATTTATAGACCCAAACTCCCACTTGTTCTGGTGCTTAAATTTCTGCTCGATTTTAACAACATATCGATAAACAACACCCAGTGATGAGATGTCCAAAAAGTTCATTTCAATTTGGATGTATCTGTATAGAGACCCTCGATATTTCAGAACCAGATGTCACTTGGAGTCTTTGATACCCATCTTGGTGCACAAGGTATGGAAGGTATTGGTGAACTCTGACACTTCTTGGCCCCTCTCTTTCTGCAGTGTGGTCCATCTCATGTACTGGTTGTCATAGTTGCCAACAGGGTAATATTGTTCCTTGACTGCATCCACAAAAAAATCCCAAGTGGGCTCGACACCATATATTCCAGACTCCTCTGTGGAACTTTTCTCCTAGTAAGTTTTCCACCAATGTTTGACATGGGGGAGAGCCTTAAGGAGTGCGAAGGTGATCTTTTTCCTATCAAAGAAATTATGAACAGAGAAATAACCTTCTAGCAGATTTAACCATTTTTCTAGGGCATCTGCATCTATCTGTCCTTCAAATACGGGAATATAAAAATTAACTTGTACCTTGAAATATGAGGTGCCTCCAAAGTGGTCGTTTGATGAAGACACTCCTACTTTTATCGACGGGTGTTGAAGGATGTGGGAAAAATCTCAATCATTTCGTCCCTTTGATGCGTGAGAGCTTGGTCAAGCAACAGATTAATAGAATCTTATACTTCATCCTTTTTCTTTTCTTCCACCATGGAGGGTTTCTTAGGTGTGCGAGATAAATTTTCCTCAAGAGAGACAATATCGAGACCCAACTTGCTATACTCGAACCTCATCGGGGACATGTGCTGAAAAACGATCAAGAGCAACCTGCTCTGATACCACTGATCAAGATTATTTTTGGCACGAAATGAGAGTGGAGATATAAGAAAAAAATATACAGAGATATTGCAAGAGAGCCAATAATATAATAGAGATATATCAAATATATAAAAAGAGGAACATATATACAGTAACATACAATTTCTATTAATGAGTGAAATGTACAAAATTGTAGAAATATAGAGTGAAAGACTCACTAGAATGTTGCAGCTTATCTCTGAGAAGAGATGTGATGACTAATTCCATTCGCAAGAAGATTATTATTACAATGAGGCTCCAAAGGCCTTTTTAACATAAAGAAAATCCAAAACCCTAACCTTGAAAGATGAAAATCTAACAGTTTTGTGGACCCCGTTTTGGGTATTTTGGTGTATCAACTTCCTCGGGGTGTAACTTTGACATACGATCTCTATTTGGGGTGCACAATAACTAGTTGGAAAGGTATCATCGAGGAGATTCATTTTGGGGGCTCAATAAAATTCCTTGGCGAGTATTGAGGTGATCGATCCTGAAAAAAACTTCATTTAGGCCTGTAAAATGGCCCCAGAAGTTTAGGAACCAAAAAACTACTAAAAATAGTAAATTGCCATAAGACTATTTTGAGCCAGTTGGAATAGGTGGGTGGCCATCGATATCCACCTGGATCAGGGATTGTCTCCCAGGAGTGACCTTAGTCACCCCCAAGTGCGGGACCTACATCGAGGTGACATTGGGTGTAGTGTCCCATAGTTATAGCTCTTGCTTTTGTGGTTGGGTCGGCCTTTGCCCAACCTACAACTTGTGCCATAAAAATAGCCACAAGAAGTTCAAGTAAGAATTGCAAGAGAATACAATGAAAACTTAACATTTATTAAGTAGAATATTTATCGATTATCCCAAGAAATTTCTGAGTATGTTAGCTAGCAATTAGACTGAATTATGCAACAAAATGAAGCAAATTAGATGGTTGTAGTAGTGTTTTGCAACAACAACAATAAAGTTAGTGAATTTAACTAAGCTAGGGTTAGGAAAGGTTAGTAAAATCCTTGGGCAATGAAGTTTGAGAGTTGTTTGATCAATTCCTTCACAAGAGAGTAAGTAAGCTAGTGCCTTTTGGGATATGGAGTCAATTACACTAGCAATTTAACATGGAGAAATAAATGATGATAGCAATGTTCTAAGGGTGATGAGATGAAGCTGAGGAGCTAGCACCATAGGGCCTCAAACTTCAAGTCTTAAAAGATGAATTTGCTAGAGAGCAAGCTCTTTTGGGCTCTAGCGAATTCTTCCTTTTCCTTAGACTCTTGAGAAAAATAACAAGAAGTATCTAGAATAGACTTCTAAAGTGATAGCACTTTAGGGATTTAGAAGCCTACTCTAGACAATATTCTATTAACAATTTAATAAGTGGAATGATTTTGAGAGAGGAGGAAACACCTTATGCTCCTCTCCTAGGGTTTTAAGCAAACAATTTCATAATATTCAACATGAACAAGAAAAATTTACCATAAAAATTCAATGCATGAAATGAAAATTGTAGATCGTACTTCTCCAAGAATAATCAAGCACAAACCCTAGTTGTAGATTTTTCCACCAAGAACAAGCGAAGAGACATCCAAAATTAGCTCCTCCAATCCTAGCGCATGAATAAAAAGATCCAAGTATGCCAAAGAGGGAAATAATTTCATTCCTATCCTCTTGTGTGAGGAAGAGTCATGTTGAAAAATGAATGGAGGCTAGCCATACTTATATGGGAAATCCGAGCCGCCCTTAGACTTGACCCAAAAGTCATGTATTTTCAATAATTGATCCTATTTCTTAATTTTCCCATTCAAATTATACAAAATTCATTTTTTACAAAAAATAAAACCCTAAAGGGTGACGTCATCCCCTTTTGGGGTGACATTGAGCTCCAAAAATGAAACGTTGAGGTAAAAAAGGTGCAATGTTAGGCCTCCAAAGGCCCATCATCATACTGCATGTGCTAACCATCATGTCAAACCTTCCTCCATCAAAGCCTCTAGCCCTGAGTGATGTCATGGGCTAGTAGGGTGACACCCAAGCCTCCAAAGGCCAACATCCAAGTGGAGAGAGGTGGGAGCTCGTCTCCTAGCCATGCTAAAGTGCCTCCAAAGGCAACAACCTCCTTATTCAATGTGCAAATGGTGATCACCAGCCCGCCTCAAACGTGGGGTTTTTGCATCCATCGTTGGGCTCCAAAGTCCCCATGAAGGTTTGAACAAATTCATATCCTCATGAATACCTGTCCATCGGGCAAGGTCCTGCAAAGACAAACACATGCGCCCTCCAAGGTTCCATAAGTCATAAGAATAATGCCAATTAATCCACGTCTAATAATGGAACCACCCAAACATGTGCGTCGAACCCTCCCTTTTCAAACTAAACAAATGTTCAAAGACCTTATATGATTTGTCAAATTTAGGTGTGGGAGGGGTGTTGAGGCATCCTATTGGGTTAGTCAATCCCTGAGTCAAAGGTATTTTCCAAGGGAAACCTACCTAAGTCATGTCTGACCATGAGGTGGAGTGGGGTAATACTTTTGGGCATGGGGTTCACGACATACAAGGGTTTGTATTGTCTCATTTATGGGTCCCTTTGTAGAGGGTGTGTTTCCCTTCGTCTGCAACGCAACATTTTTCCAAGCCCTTTTTTTTCCATTAATTTATTAAAGTGTCTCCAAGTTGAAGACAATAAGGGGCACTAAAAAGAAAATGTATAGTCCATATATGCTCTACCTTGACCATCATGCTTTTCCATGTTGAAGACAATAAGGGGCACTAAAAAGGAAATTTGTAGCCCACATACGCTCTACCTTGGTTGGAATGATTGATTAATTAGTTATTTATTTTACAGGTCCCTCATTTTTTCGAGAAGTGTTTGATTATTCTACAGATCCTAGGGCGAACATCTAAAAGGTTTATGATTGGATTTAATCTTTTTCTAGCTACATTTCCCTCCGGGCCTTCAACCCCTTCTTCCCATGAAATAAGGTACAGTCCCTTCTTGGGTTAGTACACCTGAAAACCAAAAATATGAGGAGATGAAATGGAAGAAGTATGGAAAATGGTAAGTATGATCGGGAATGGTACGATGAATCTTCAAGGAAACCCACAATAGCACCCTAATATTCCCGAGGGTGACCAACTTACTAGGACGTAATGACACCCACCAAGGTTAAATAAGGAAAAATGTATAATTTCCAAACAAACTTTCTCCAATCAAGAAAGGATTCTTTGCACATATTCAAATTCTTCAATTTTTAGAGTGACACTTACCATGATACCAAACTTATTACGTCATGAAGCAAGACCTACTATCCTCTAGGGCTAGGCCGGTGTGATGGATGCTACTCTACTGTTGGTGATGATTGATGGCACAAGTCAATATAGGATGGGTCCTGTAAGGTTTTGCTAGTCAATATGGCTCTCGACACTCCATGTTTGCTACTTGTGGGTGTTGAGACATGATCTCCTCAGTTACCCCTAGTCTGAGGGGGTAACATGGCACACTTCTTGTAGTGTACCCTTTTCCCAACCGAGGTTTTCAAACCTCTCAGTTACCATTCTATACATGGATTTTTGCATAATTCGTACAGACATTATAAGCACATGCATTTAAACAATTAAACACACTTAAATCTTAGAGTAAAATATATAAGTTACTGCTACAATTAAACTAGCCATAACATTCAACAGTAATTCATTTACACAGTGGAAAACATGATAACATATCCAATATAGTCATGATAAAATGTAGTAAAAATATAATTAAACACTTATCTTGTGACATTGGAGAAATCCACCAACCAAGTGCAGGCCTCCCACGAACCTCCCAGCCATAGACCACACTACTCCTCAACTCAACAGTGGGTCACCCCCGAGCTGGGACTGAGCTCCACCCAGGGCAAGGAATCCAGACTCAGGCCGAGGTTACAGGGAATTTAGTCATACACAACCACCAGGAAGAAAGCTCTCCCAGGAATCTCCCTCGCTCACTGCCCACAGACCCTCATTCCCCACATGCCTGTTCCACCCCAGGAGAGTGCACCTTCTCTGTCACCTGGACAGTCCTTCGACTACCAGTCTCCCTTACCTTGGGTTACAGAAACAGATCGGACCGGAAGTCTCCAGGCTCTATGGCAGCTATAGGGTTCCTTCCAGGAGTTCTCTCCTCCCTCTGCGCACTCTCTCACCTGGAGGAGTCGCTCACAGGCCAACAAGCCTCACGCAGTCCAGTACTGCGTGGTCACAACAACCCACAGGAAAAACAGTCACGATCTATCCAGCAGGTTTAACAATGGCGGATGGTCTCATGGATTGGCTCCACACATAGGCTCGACGCTCAGGCAGAGGATGTTTCGGCCTTTCAGAATTCAACACACACACATGCTATTCCCAAAATCAACACAGACTATTTAATTTCCCGTTCCAGAACAGAGGAATACACCAGTTTCCTTAGAGCCAGATACAGGCTTCCTCGAACTGGTTCGGCGATGGAAAATGGGTCTTCACGGTCACGGCTTCGGGACAGAGAGGTACGGATTATTCAGAACAATCACAGGATTTTCAGCTCTCAGGGACGCACAAGGTATTCTCTGCAGAGGTCGAGTTAATCGTACTGCTCCAAGCTTGTACACGCTCCGACAGTCGGATGGAATGGAGGAGGAATCCCCCTCACGGCTCATCTTGGCCATTTTATCTGCATGCACCAGGGCTGACACTTGTCACCCTTGGAACTGCATGCGTTCCATCAGCCTGCATCCCTTTTGCACRCTTTCCYTTTCCAAAACTTAGGATAAACAKAAATGCACATGTCTCTTTTTGAAATAATATTAAAATATTATTTCCCAGGCTTAAGCCCCCTAGGCTCAACACTTATCCCCTTTCCCACCTTCCAGCCCCTAGTTTCTTGCCCACTCCGTGGATGCTCAGTCCCCCTTCACTCATTCATTGTGGTCGGTCTGCACCTGGCGGTGTTTATATTTTATTAATCATTCTGCATACATACAAGTACATCAGTAGGCTCCTGGCCTTCTACACTTAGGCTCCCTGGCCTAACAAACACATAAACCTACCAGCTTATACAAAACTTGGCTCACCATCCTATGGAACATGTTTACAATTCATTTCATATATCCTGATTTGCAACGGGGCTCGGCCTTGGTGACACGACAATCCCCCTCCCCTTATTTTTGCACTCTCCTCAGTGCAACTTTACATCGCATCTGCAAGTTCTTCAAAATTTTAAAAAAGATGCGGGTACTCTGCCCGCACAACATTTGCATGCTCCCATGTCGCGTCCTCAGGACCGTACCAGGTCCACTGGACCTTTACAAGCTCTATAGCTCGATTCTGGAGCTGTTTGCTTTTCCTGTCCAATATGCGTACATGATGCACTTGCAGGACACCTTCTGGTTCCACCTGAATCACAGTCCAATCGATAACATGATTAGTATTAGGTACATATTTCTTAAGCAGTGAAACATGAAACACATTATGTACAGCCATAGATGCATGTAATGCAAGCATGTATGCAACTGGACCAATCCTTTCCAGGATCTCGAATGGCCCACAAAATCTTGCTGCCAACTTGGCGCAACTTCCCAGCTTCAGGGAACTCTTGTTAGTTTTCACTTTCAGGAAAACATGGTCACCCACTTTGAATTCTCTATGGGTTCTGTTACTATCAACGTAACTTTTCTGCCTGTCCTGGGAAGCTTTCAGATTCTGTTTGATTTTTATCATTTGCTCTTCCATTTCTTTGAGTAGTCCAGGTCCAACTACTACCCTGTCAGCTGGATTATCCCAGCTCACTGGAGTGTTGCACTTTCTTCCATAAAGTGATTCGAATGGGCTCATCTTCAGAGATGCATGATGCCCATTATTGTAGGCGAATTCTACCAAATGCAGGTAGTCTTCCCACCTTGATGGTTTATCCATCACATACATTCTCATCATGTCTTCTATTACTCTGTTTACTCTCTCTGTCTGTCCATCAGACTCGGGATGATATACTGTATTGAAGTTTAGATTTGTTCCGAATCCCTTGAACAGTCCTCTCCAGAAATTCGAAGTGAATTTTGGGTCCCTATCAGACACAATTGTCTTAGGAATTCCATGCAAGCGTGCAACTTCTTTTAAAAAGATAT
>JZKD02S0365909.1:70049-104824 GCA_000966675.3 Picea glauca
TCTTCCTTCTTATGTTCTCCATCGAATGTTGGAGGCTTAATCTTGTTCATTTCCCCTTTCAATTCATCCTTTCCATATTTTCGGTGTCTTCTGGAAGGGGACGGGCTTGAACTACCGTGTGTCTCCTTGCCAGAATGCTTCGGGGAGAGACGGTAATGTCTGTCACCACTCCTCGATCTCCTTCTCCCCTCAAGGGTTCTGACACTTCTTGATCTGCTTGTGTCACTCCCCTTTTCCAATTTCTTTTCTATTCTTTCCAGGCTCTTCAACAATTTTAAATTGAATTCACCCTGCCGATCCCGGACTTTCATGAGCTTTTGGCTATCAGCTAGGCGATCCTAGGTATCTTTCTGCAATCTTTCGATGAGTTGCATCATATGTCCTTCCTTATCCATCTCTTTTCCGTGCCCATTGGAGTTCGATCCTTTGACTCCTAAGTTAACATCCTTTCCTTCCCATTCATCTTCCATTTCAGGGGTAATCTGCACTCTTCCCCACTCCATACTCGGCGTTGATTAACTGGAGTTCTGGCCTTCATTGAATTCTGCACATGCACTGTGCAATTAATTTCATAATTTGTCAGGCCATTAAACTTCAGGAACAATCCACGACATTTAAAACTAATACGAACAAGAACGAAAGACATTTCATCTTCACAAAGTTTTTCTAAGCTCTGTCTGGCTTTGCAATTTCTGGGGCTTCGGAACTTCGGAATCTCGGTCCACGAAGATCCGACGGTTAAATATACGAAACCCAAGTCACCCTTTTCGCAACTCGCGACATCGCGAGTCCGTGAGTCAAAAACTTTCGACTCATTCCTCTAAACACCGATATACCGAGATGCGACAAGGGTATGGCTCTCTCCTCGCTAGGGTCTGCTACGCATGACCATAGTCTAGGGCTACATGCTAGCACCCTTCGCTATTCTCACCTTCGTGAGTTGTGGCATCCAACCTTGACACCTCCCTTTCACGAAACCCCGAGGAGCGATGTTGACCTTTCTCCTCTCGTTCTCGCTACTTCGCGACTTCACGAGTTTCCATGTCAAGCTCTTATGCCTTTATCTCGCGAGCTCCCGAAATCGCAAGTTACTTTATTCTCTGGGCCCACAGCACAACTTTCGTCCTTCACCCTCATGGCACGTGGTACGTTCAGGAGGGTCCACGTCGCTTTTAATGACGTCATCGGGTCCCACCACTCTCGCCTGTCTCCTCGACTCACTGGCACGTGGTATGCATTCCTACGTCCACGTCCAATCCAAGCATGGAATCCAATGGTAAAATCCCCTCCTTGGATCAACGACGCAGATCCTTTCGACGTTTCGGGGTTTCCACCATGGAAAGTACCGATCCCTTGTTACTAGGACTCCCGATATCGCGATTCTCGATTTCCCGAAATGGGAAATCTCACGACACGTGTCCTCCGTCTTTCAGACGGCCTAGATCTATTTCAGAGCATTCACCCCTAGTCTCTAAGGTTTAACCTTCAGACATCTCCCGACAGATCCTATGGCTGACGGGTTTTCCAGCCGAGATCTGACGGCTTAGATGGTTCCTAACCAATTCGAAATTTCGCATATCGCGATTTCCACATTCCTGTGTATTTCAAAAGGAATTTTAATTCCTACGTACATTTTTCCAGATCCGACGGTCACGAGGGCTCACCTTCCCTCCCGAACAGATCCTAAGGTTCTAACACCATTGGTGTAGAGACCTATCTCCCTGTGGCCATAGACCACACCCGCTGCGGTTTCACTCGCTGCTATACTTCCTGAGCTCGTAAGCACGTTCAAGCAACTACTTGACACTCCGAAACAAACCAAGGTTCGAAATTGGTCCTCCCGACTCAATTTCCCCTAGCATTCTCGGTCCAAAGACCGCTCCACTGGCCCATCTAGGCTCAGTGTTGAAACGTTGGCTCCGATACCAATTTGTAGTGTACCCTTTTCCCAACCGAGGTTTTCAAACCTCCCAGTTACCATTCTATACATGAATTTTTACATAATTCGTACAGACATTATAAGCACATGCATTTAAACAATTAAACACACTTAAATCTTAGAGTAAAATATATAAGTTACTGCTACAATTAAACTAGCCATAACATTCAACAATAATTCATTTACACAGTGGAAAACATGATAACATATCCAGTATAGTCATGATAAAATGTAGTAAAAATATAATTAAACACTTATCTTGTGACAGTGGAGAAATCCACCAACCAAGTGCAGGCCTCCCATGAACCTCCCAGCCGTAGACCACACTGCTCCTCAACTCAACAGTGGGTCACCCTCGAGCTGGGACTGAGCTCCACCCCAGGGCAAGGAATCCAGACTCAGGCTGAGGTTACAGGGAATTCAGTCATACACAACCACCAGGAAGAAAGCTCTCCTAGGAATCTCCCTCGCTCACTGCCCACAGACCCTCATTCCCCACATGCATGTTCCACCCTAGGAGAGTGCACCTTCTCTGTCACCTGGACAGTCCTTCGACTGCCAGTCTCCCTTACCTTGGGTTACAGTAACAGACCAGATCGAAAGTCTCTGGGCTCTATGGCAGCTACAGGGTTCCTTCCAGGAGTTCTCTCCTCCCTCTGTGCACTCTCTCACCTGGAGGAGTCGCTCATAGGCTAACAAGCCTCACGCAGTCCAGTACTGCGTGGTCACAACAACCCACGGGAAAAACAGTCATGAGCTATCCAACAGGTTTAACAATGGCGGATGGTCTCACGGATTGGCTCCACACATAGGCTTGACGCTCAGACAAAGGATGTTTCGGCCTTTCAGAATTCAACACACACAGAGGCTATTCCCGAAATCAACATAGACTATTTAATTTCCCGTTCCAGAACAGAGGAATACACCAGTTTCCTCAGAGCCAGATACAGGCTTCCTCGAACTGGTTCGGCGATGGCAAATGGGTCTTCACGGTCACGGCTTCGGGACAGAGAGGTACGGATTATTCAGAACAATCACAGACTTTTCAGCTCTCAGGGATGCACGAGGTATTCTCTGCAGAGGTCGAGTTAATCGTACTGCTCCGAGCCTGTACACCCTCCGACAGTCGGATGGAATGGAGGAGGAATCCCCCTCACGACTCATCTTGGCCGTTTTATCTGCATGCACCAGGGCTGACACTTGTCACCCTTGGAACTGCATGCGTTCCATCAGCCAGCATCCCTTTTGCACGCTTTCCTTTTCCAAAACTTAGGATAAACATAAATGCACATGTCTCTTTTTGAAATAATATTAAAATATTATTTCCTAGGCTTAAGCCCCCTAGGCTCAACACTTATCCCCTTTCCCACCTTCCAGCCCCTAGTTTCTTGCCCACTCTGTGGATGCTCAGTCCCCCTTCACTCATTCATCGTGGTCGGTCTGCACCTGGCGGTGTTTATATTTTATTAATCATTCTGCATACATACAAGTACATCAGCAGGCTCCTGGCCTTCTACACTTAGGCTCCCTGGCCTAACAAACACATAACCCTACCAGCTTATACAAAACTCGGCTCACCAACCTATAGAACATGTTTACAATTCATTTCATATATCCTGATTTGCAATGGGGCTCGGCCTTGGGGACACTACACTTCTCTTGGCTTCCATATTTGTCGACACATGTGGTCTCTTTATTGTACTTTGACCTCTTCTAGAAGGTCATCTCGCTTTGTGAGGATATTTTGGGATGCATTTTATTATTATTTGTATTTTCCCATAGTTTAACTGGGCTCATGGTTTTGAGATAGCACATGGTTTTATATTGTATTTGAAGAGGAGCTTCACCAATAAAAAGAAGACTCCTGTTCCATTTCAAATCATTGGAGATTAATGAGAAGCTTGGATAAAGAGTTCTATTGAGTATCTACTGATCTCTTTGTGATTTTCTAGTATTGTTCAAGGTTAGATACACACTCTTATAGGTTTCTTGGAAGAAAAAGTGTACTACAAGGTCAAAGAACTAAGAAATGATCCACTTGGAAGGGTTCTCACTATAAGTTCTATCACCTTCCTTTTTTATCATTAAAGTTCTTTGTTCATGCATTAAGGTAGGATGTCTAGTGTCTCTTTCCTTTTGCTCAGCCAGTCTTTGTGTTCACCTTGCTAGTACCAGGAAAGGCTATTCCATGAACCAA
Organism: Picea glauca; assembly: GCA_000966675.3. Classification (NCBI taxonomy): domain Eukaryota; kingdom Viridiplantae; phylum Streptophyta; class Pinopsida; order Pinales; family Pinaceae; genus Picea; species Picea glauca. The sequence goes on from JZKD02S0365909.1 coordinate 74,186, forward strand.
TCCTCCTTAAACCTTCTATCCCTAGGTAGTGCTTGAGGGGAAATCCTCCAGGTGCCATCAACACTACCATATATTAAGCCCTAGTCTTCACTTGGACGTGAAGTGGTGACCCCATAAACCTTTTGAAGCACTGGTTTTCTTTTTGTCTTCAACCACCCTAAAACTAAAAAGCATTTTTTTCCTTTATTCATTTTCTTGAGCTTCATTGAATAACTATAATCAATTTATAGTTGTTAGATCCCTCACTTTGCCATCTCAAGCTAACTATTGAGGGTTTGAAAGTATTTTTCTAGCTATATATCCTCACACAACCAAACCCTAGGGGAAAATTGCATCATTTAATCAAGTCTAACCTTTTGTTTGCTACCTAATAAGTGCCTTCTAGGGACATCAATCTGCTATTCCAAATTGCAAAATCTCAAGAGGTTTGATCCAATGTTTATCCTCCCTCTTGGAATGTCATTGCAAGGTTTCTTATTTCAGGCCGTCCCAACAACAAAATCGACCCTCAAGTTAACCCAACACTGCTCCAAATTTGCTAGACGTTGTCCCTTCTCCTCATTGTCTTAACTATAATCTGCAGGGTATACTTGTGGGCTAGTGGATTTTTTGTACCTATTTCCGAGGTTGTTTGCTTGTTTGATTGTATGGTTATATTGTTTCCCTAAATCCTCTCCAACGACCTACTAACCCTCCAAATCGTTACCCCCTTCCGCCCTCATTTAATTGTCTATTTTTTGCAGAGGTATACAATGGTCAAGTGTGGTTCATTTGCTGTTTTTTTCAAGACATAATTGGATCGTGTTACTTTCCCTTGGAGTGTCCATACTTACCATTATTCTAGATTACCTCCAACAACCTTCAAAACATATGTGACATTACCTATTAGTTAAACATTGATATCTATTCAGTGCAATACTACTTCTTTTCCTTATTTATGATATCATGTATTAATGGTTTGAATGGTTGTAAATTACTATTGTCATAATAGTTCATATCATGCTTAAAGGAGTTTCATGAATACTCATTAATTGCACATACACATGTTGTTGGTCCTTTACAGTATAATTCTCATAAGCATGCTTTGTAAATGATAGATGTGCTCTTTATTTGTTAAAATTGCTCATTGAATAATTTGTATCTATAAGAAACCTAGTTCATTAAGATTAAAATATTTTGTATTATTTAATTAAGAAGAAATATGAAAAAGTCACACATGTCATGAAGATTTCAAGAGAATTTTCTGAAGAAAAATCCAAAAATCATAGATCATGTATATTTATATGTATATCATATTAATAAAAGATATATCACGCTACATTTTAGTGTATTCCAATGACATAGCGCCTGTAATTCTTAGGGCCTGAATTAAGCTATACATTTTATTGTATTCTAATGACATAGCGCCTGTAATTCTTAGGGCCTGAATTAAGCTATGGCAGTTGTACATAGCGTAATGGTTTAACATCATGTGAGTTCTCCATGACAATTATTAGACAAAGGAAAAGAGAAGAGCTTGTTGCGATCTGAAGCCATGGATCTGAAAGCCACGAATCTCGCATGCTGCCCATTTCTCACATTTAGGGTCGTTTCATGACGATGTAATTTGTTCTGAGAAGACCATTCACTGCTATTGCTGCTGGGGGAAATCCTTGGCTCCGTCTACGTTCTCATTCTGCTCACTAATCCTCTTTCCCATGGGACTTTCACTACTCTCTTCTTGATCCTCGGGCGGGCTGTAGGAGCTTTCTTCCTGACCGGGCAGTTACTCTTTTGTGTAAAATCGCATGGTTCATCTGACATGTGAAATTCTTCCTCTTCGTGACCAAATGGCTCCTTCTCTTCAGGCACTGTCGGGATCTCAGCAGGATAGAAAGTATGGAAGGCATCGTCTCCGCCACCAACGGTCTTGTCGCTGGGAATCTGGTCATCAGGATGAATGTCGTGGTCGAGGCAATAGAGCTCCTGGCGAGCATTTCCGACATGGATACCTGGCATGTACATTGATGGTGTCTTAAACGCCGAAAGAGTTACCCTCGATAACAGCCGCTAACTCGCGGCTGGTAAACGCCGAAAGAGTTACCCTCGATAACAGCCGCTAACTCGCGGTTGGTAAACGCCGAAAGAGTTACCCTCATAAAAAAAATTCTCATTTTAAAATAAAACTCAGCTAGATAATAAAATTCTAACTAGATAATGAAATTCTAACTGAGTCAGATAATTAAATTCTGAAGAATTCTAAAAGTTAATCATTTAAACGTGGCAATCATATGATGTTATAGTGATTTCTTAATATGATTAGGTAAATGTTAAAAAGTAAACAGGATAACTGATTCATTTATAAATGCAAAGAAGTTATCAACAATAAATCTGATCCATCGATTTTAGAGGACTACTAAGAATATACCAGCATCCTCAATGCATAACCATCAGATTAGAATTTAAGATTAAAAAATTATTAATTGTGCCCATTCCAATAGGTATACGCCTTTCGGCGTAATTACTATATTAATAGAATTGTTTGATAAAGAAGAGCTTGTTGTTTGGCGGGAAGCGAAATCGAATAGATCAATTTTTTTTTTATTCAGCTTTTTAGTAAAAAAACGAATTTGAATCCCGTCAACTTTTTAGAGATAGTTTGAGTTTTACATGGATTAAAGTTTCATGCATTTCAAATCTTTATTATAAGATTTTGTTCCATTTTAAACCAATAAAAATGTTCAAAAAATCTATCAAAATTCTAAATTAACCTAAAATTTAAAAACTAACCCTAAAAAACCAACCGGAAAAATAAATCTAAAAGATTACTGGAGTTAACCCACTCCATTACTATGTACCACCTTCGATATCAGTTCGATCCCTGGGTTCAAGATTCTAGCAAACTTCAAAGTGGGCGGTGGCCTGAGCACAGGTGTTCCTCTATGGTAGGTGGCCTGAGCTATGATTGGAATGTCGTTTCTTTTTCCTGTAACTTCCTTGTAATGCCCACACTGGCTCAATTTAGATCCACCTCGTGCCCGTTTGCAAGTTTTCCTCTATAGCCTGTACCAAAGCTCCCCACGCCGATTCTGTTCGGTTCTAAGAAAGCTCATGGTCGTGATCGCAAACTTGGGTAAGGTGAATTCCTCGTCGCGGTCTCCTTCGGGTTTTTTGTCATCTCTGGGTTTCTCCGATCTAGAGTCTTTTCCGACATCAAAAGTGTCATCTTGGCTTCCATGGAGACTGTCGAGTTGTTGCCGCGAGGATCGATTTTGAATTCCATGAACCTGTAGAGAAATCCGCTGGAAGTATCTCCACCGTGCGGCGCTGGTTTCCATGTGAGTGTTCATGACCAACGACCATGTCCAAATTGCATTAACCAAAAACATCCCGTGTGTAACCAACAACATCCCGTGTGAGGAATTTCAATTGTTCAACAGATTCATAAGGAAACCGGTCATTAAGCCCTCGCTTTCATCCATCTCATAAACCTTGGGGATTTGGAAATAGTCAATAGAGGTCAGGGTTTATGGAAAGGATTAGAGGCAGTGAACAAGGGCTATATGGAGATCTCACGTGACAACATGGAGCAGCGAGGCCATTAGAGAGTGTGAGTTATCACCAGATCATAGAGACCAACATAGTCAAAGTATCAACGATGCATTCAATCGTGAAGATCAATTCAACTTCAAAATCATCAAGAATAATTGTAACTTCAATTCAACTTCAAAATCATCGAGAATAATTGTAACTTGCAAATAGTTTTTTTTTTAAGTTTATTTGTAATTTTTGTAGTTTACTTGCCAATGGTCTTCCACAAAGACATCATTGTATGAAAAGCATAATAAGCTATTGGTGCAAATCAAAGGGCTCACTAATAAACATAATTATTATCAAAGTAGAGTGTACTAGAAGGAAAAAAGAGACTAATATACTGAAAAAAGGCTCTAGATGAGAAACGTTTCCAAATGCAGAAATTACAAGAAGTACTAGTACAAGATAAAAAGGATACAAATACAAGGTTTGCAGATGAAAACTCATAAAAAATCGACCCTAGCAATAGGAAAATATTGCATGATTGAATCTATATTTTATATTTGGTAGGAGATCATCTAGTATATGGATTCATTTTGTGTTAATAAATGCCAATATTTGATGCTTTTAGTTCAACCATGTTGGAAAAAATTGGAATGAGATAATGGATAAGGAAAACATAGCCTCTACTGCTATCGATTTCATAGATAATACTTCTAAACAGAAATTGAAACAATTGGCAATTTCATCTACAATTGTTGTAGTTATGAAAGCTAATAAACTTCTTATCAAAATGTTTGCAATGCAAATGGACCAAGCAAAGTGTAATTCCATCTATCATGATATTAACGAATTCGAAAATAGGATTATGTGTTTATATAAGTTAGGATTACCATCTCCATGGAATTATAAAAAAATGATATTAGAAAAAGAAAATGACAAGTTTGATTGCTGAGATATACAAAAAAAATTAGAAGGGATGGGAGAATGGAAAAATCCTTTGACATCACAACGAGTGATTTTTCCAATGCGACCAAGTTTGGAGTTATTAATTACATTGTCAAAAGAGTGTGCAAAGACTTTCCACCAATTTCATTTGCAGTGTACATCGACTTAGATAAAGTAGATTGTCATATGCACAACATCTATTATCCAACACGAGACAACTAGGAGAAAATGACATCATTGGTAAGAAAAGTTATGCTAAAATCCACTAAAGGGGCATCATAGTTAGTTGTCAGTAATTGAAGTAGTTGTTTATGAAACTTCTTGGTATCATGGCATTGATTATTTCAGGAATGCAAAATAATTTGGGAATTTTTCCTAACTACTTTATAATGATCTTAATGATCTTCTAGTGCTATTGATTTCACCTTTCAATTATTTGGAAGTTTAGCCAAAGGGAATCACTAGTGATAAAAAGGAGAAATGAAGTCATTTCTCTTTTGAGCAACATTTCAAGGCTTCTAGGATTCACTACTCGGGAAATCAAGTCTATTTTCCTCTATTTTGTATAAGCATTTTAAAGTTCATCATATCCTATTCCTCTTTAAACTTGTAATTTGAAGGAGTCACTTCCTTGTATACTCTTCCCTTTGAGAAGCGATTTTGTGGCATTGCCCCATTATTATTTGGGCTGGTTGTAAGGACTATGAAGTATGCTATGCATTTTTTGATACTTTTAATGCCACACTTAATATAAACAAAGGTTCTACAATTTTCTAAGTATATTTTGAATGATTATTCAATGTTCAAGATAATTTGAACTACTGTATTTACTTCATTAGTGCCTAATGCATTTTATTGTTTTATCTTTAACTATGAGAGACTACCTTTATCTTTGATATTAAAAGTATCTATGTATATTTATATCATCCACATCCACCACTAAATACCTAATTTCATTGTCTTATTGTCTAGATAAGTTTCCCTTATAGTTACAAAATATTGTGTTTTATGCTCTTATACATATTAAATGTAGCTCTCTTTCAACATACATAAATTCTTTAAAATAATTTTGTTGACAGTAAACTAAAATATTTTTATATTAGGGGTACCATCTTTGGCTATTGGAATCTTCCATTCATGCCTAAAGCGGGGAGGTTTTTAACCTCCAGTGGATGCACAACATAGTTCATCTCGAAGGGAACATCTTGAGGAACAACAATTTCCATGCTTGGTTGAGGAAAGACTCGAGACAAATCCAAGGAGACTAATTTCTATGGTAGCTCGGATAGGTGCCTCTGCATTGGCTTAGAGTCGAAGCATGCAGAAGTTGTCTGACAACTTTTTTAGGCTTTATTTTTATAAAATGACTTTGATAAAAAAACACATTAATTAATTAGATAAAATCCAAGGAGACTAACGATTATGGTAGCTCAGACAGGTGCCTCTGCATTGGCTCATAGTCGAAGCATGAAGAAGTCGCCCGACAACTTTCTCAGCCTTAATTTATTTTTATAAATTGACTTTTATCAAAAAGCACATTAATTAATTATTAATTAATGTTGTCTTTGCTAAAGTTCATAAAGTAAATTTAAGTGAACTTTAGATTATATCATGATCGTTGATCTTGATCGATATCATTTGTAGATCGAGGTGAAGATTATGAGGTTGGAGATATGGAGGTAAAATAAGCTAGAGAGAGGAAACATCGTCTCACTGTGATAGGTGAGAGTTGGAGAGTTGATGAGAAGAGGAAGAGAGAACAACAAGGGTGCATTTCCCAAAGAAAGGGGCACATTTCCCAAGGAAAGGGCGTGCATCCCAATATAAGGAGGGCATAGTTCCCAAGGCATCCATACAACAACATGTGTGGTAGACTGTAGTTATTGTAGAGTGCACATGTGGCTGTCTACACATTTTCCAAGGAAACACACAACAATTAATGCGAGATTTACATGTTGTACAACAATTGGGAAGTGTTGGAATGATTCCCAATGCAACGTATAGGTTCATTTAATGTTGTAAATTTTCTACTGTAATTTTCAGAATTATCGATGGGCTCGATAATCAAGAAAATATCTCATTTGTTGGTTTTCCCTTCATGGTTTTTCTAGGGTTATTCACCCAAAAATTATTGTGTCAAATTGTGTGATTGGTTTCCTATTTCCACTATGCATTTACTGTTATTATGCTCAATGTATTTCTATTCATAAAAATCAGATCTAGAATTTTATTGTTTTCCATGCATGCATGCATCTGAAATTTATTTTTATTGGAATTAGAGTTCATATCTGAGCTTAAGAAAATTAACATGGTATGAGAGTTTTTTTTCTGAAAGAAAACCAAAGACTTTAGCACAGGGATATGCAGAGATTTGCATGTTTATTTTCACAAGGTGGTTGTGGGCTTAGTGTATCAGTTGGGCAGTGAAGATGGTTACTAGTTTTAGATTCAAGGATCAGTTGGAGGGGGGCATCAAACTTCAACCCATGGAAAGAAAGAATTGCATTGTTGTTAGAGGAAAATGAGATCAGGGATATTGTTGAGAAAACCAAGACTGTTCCTACCGATATAGTGCTTCTGGCTACTTCCAACAAGAAGAATTTGAAATCCAAAAGAATCATCTTAGATGCCATGGAGGATCACATCATTCCACATGTGATTGGGAAGAAAAATGCCTACGAGATGTGGGAATCCTTGACAAATATTTATCAAAGTTGTAACCAAAGCATGAAAATGGTGTTACGAGAGAAGCTACACAACATGAAGATGTCCAAATCTGCTACAATTACATCTTATCTTACTAAATCACTCAAATCCATGATGATTTGGCTACTGTTGGGGCAAAGGTTGAGGATCAAGAATTGGTTAGAATAACATTGAAAAAGTTTTCTAAACCATGGGATGCCTTCATCCGTGGAATTGTTTATAGAGAAAATATTCCCAACTGGAAAAGATTATGGAATGATTTCATGTCGGAGGAGATGAGATTGGGATCTAACCATGTAGGACAATAGTAGGGTGATGATGAGGAGAATGTCATGCTTATGGAAAAAGGAAAAGGTAAGTCCAAGAAAAGCTCCAGTGGTGGGGCTACCTCAAAAGGTGAGAAAAAGAGAGACATGAGCAAAGTAAAATGATTTGCATGTCACAAAAAAGGGCACTATGCTAGTCAATGTCCAAATAAGAAGAAGAAGCAGAAGCCACATGTTGCAACTTCAACAGAGGTTGATGATTTTTCCACTAAGTTTGAGAAAGAGTTCTCATGACTCCATGGTCAAAGCAGTTGGTCAAGGAACAATATCGTTTCAGAGGGAGTCTCAGTAGGTGATGAGAGTGAAGAAGGTGTTGTATGTTCCAGGGTTGGAAAAGAACCTGATCTCAATTTCAGCCATAGAGGATAGTGGGTATGACATTATTTTCCGAGATGGAAAGATATACATTCATCCTATAGGATCCAATTGTAGGACAACTAAGGTGATTGGGATTAGGCAGGGGAAGCTTTATAGGGTCATGTTTCAACCAACTTAGGCATTGATTCATAGTAGTAGCATTGACTTCTGTGAGTTATGGAACATGATGATGACACACTTGCACCATGGGGATTTTAATGTGCTAAAGGAGATTGTGACAGGTTTGCCAAAGTTCAATTTGGAGCATCAGGGTGTGTGCAAGGGGTGTGAACTTGGGAAGTATTCTAAAATTGCATTTTGAGGCAGTGACAATAGGTCCAAGGAGATTTTGGATATGATACACTCATATGTATGTGGGATGATGTCAGTTGTGTCCTTGATTGGATGTCGTTACTATGTTACATTATAGATGATTTCTCCAGGAAGACCTAGATCTACTTCATGAAGACCAAGAATGAGGTCTTCCGTCGATTTCAAGAGTTTAAGGCTCTTGTGGAAAATCAGACAGGAAGGAAGATTAAGGTGTTGATATCTGACAATGGGGGTGAGTATTCCTTCAATTATTTCAATAGATTTTTTACACAGACATGAAACAAGAGTGAATTGATAGTTCCACACAACCCACAACATAATGGGGTTGTAGAAAGAAAGAACATGGCCATCATTGGGGTCGCGAAGGCTATGCTACATGACCATGGTCTACCTATGTTCTTGTGGGTAGAGACATGAAATATAATAGTCTACACATAGAACACCAGTCCTCATAAGTTGTTGGGGAGAAAAACTCCCGAGGAGGATTTCATGAGTGGGAAGCTTGAAATTGGGCACTTTCAAATTTTTGGGTGCCTTACATATTCTCATGTTCCTTTGGAGAAGAGGATGAAGCTAGAGCCCACTGCAGAGAAAGGCATATTTTTGTGTACAATGAGACTTCAAATGCCTATCGGATCTATATTGTTGCACTAAGGAAAACAATTGTGAGGAAGGATGTGAAGTTCAAATATGATAGGGAATTTAGGACATCACATGATTCACCTCCAATAGAGACAAAGGAGAAGGAGGCTCTGAAGGTTGAGGAGAGATCTATAGATCCCCAGTCTTCAGATCAACATGAGGAGCAAGAGGCTCCTTCCACATGAGAGGGCGCTGCCACTTCAAGGAAGAAGAGGCAAAGATGGCTTCAACATACCTTGAAAGATGCTCATGAACATTTAGAGGCTCATAAGAAGACTTTTAGGGAGAGCAGGCCACCATAGAAGTATTCCAGTCATATGGACCTCATCTGAGACATTATTGATTTCGAGCCTTCCAAATTTGAAGAGGATTCAAAGTGATAGGTGTGGTGGGATGCCATGGTGGAGGAGTATTCTTCCATCATGAAGAATGTTGTATGGGATATAGTGCCGAGACTAGAAGGGAAATCTATGGTAAGTTCAAAGTGGATCTACCAGATCAAGCATATGACATATGGCCGTGTGGAGAAATACAAAGCAAGGTTTGTGGTGAGAGGGTTCTCACATATAGAGGGAGTTGATTATGAGGAGACCTTTGCACCAGTTGCAAAGTATACTTCTATCAAGACAATAATTTCCATTGCAACAGATATGGGCTAGACGATACGTCAGATGGAAGTGAAGACCACATTTTTGAATGTGATCATTGAAGAGGAGGTGTACATCAAGCAACCTCTTGGATTTAAGGTGCATGGGAGATATTCCCATGAATGCAGGTTGAGGAAAGAACTGTACGAGCTTAAACAAGCTCCCAGAGCTTGGTATTCGAGGATTGATAACTACTTGCTGTAATACCCCCAGGTTGATCCCTAGTTATAATTGTACATATGTTTTGATAGGTTGGTGAGCTAGGATATTATAGGCCAAAATGCTTATGTGATTATTAGGTCAGAGATCCTAAATGCTAAAAGGCCAATGAGCCTATTATTGAAACATGTAATCATGCATACTATTAATGAAAAAAAATCACTGTTGTAGACCAACCAGACAAAAAGAGTATGGGGGGATAAACTCCACTAGAAAGGGAAAGGGGGGCTAAGAGTCTAGGAAAAAGGTCTAAGATAAGGGGGCTTAAGACCAATGGAATATTATATTAATATTCCTTAAATCCAAAGTGATGGATATAAATATATCCTAAGTTCTAAGGTTGGGGAAACATGTCACCCAAGTGGGGACAAGGTGGGGACAAGGTAGTTCCCAACATGACAAGTGTCAAGTTGGGAACATGCATACTTAAAGTGGAATTTTAGTAATTTTTCCTATTATTCACCCATTATTCCATCACTCTCTGCTATCATCCATACACACTCTACAACCATGAACCATAGCAGAATTTGGAAGCTGGGAAGTGGTTTTCGGGTAAAACTGAACTTAAGAAGTGGGTTGTTAGGCCCGTGTGCTATTGAAGAAGTGGGTTGTCAGGACCATGTGCTATTGAATAAAAAGGTTATTAGGCCCTTGAGCATTCGCTCTAGGTGAGAGAATTGTTGGGAATTGTTTTTCCAAGGTGCCAAGATGTAACTATAGGGCTCTGAGACTTCATGTCTGGCTTGTTGTTGAAGCCTTGGAAGGGAAGTGGGGCAATCGAAAGACTATTTATCAGAGAAGGGGTACACTTCCTAGGGTGGGATAGGCATGTGGGGAATGAGAGATTGTACGCTGTCTGCCATAGTTGGCACCTTAGTCTGAGCATTTAGTTGTAGACAGACCTTATCCTGGCTTAGGAATCCTTTGTCCCGGTGGAGATTTAGTCCTAGCTCGGGGGTGACCTTTTGCTAAGATTTATTAGCAATGTGGTCTATGGCTGGGAGGAACGTGGAAGGTCTGCATGCAGTTGGAGTTTTTACAACAACAAATGTGTGTTCTTCTAATGAGTATTATTTTGTTGTGTCTGGTGTAATTATATTTACATGTTGTTTACTGTGTGTAATGTATTTATTTATGTTGCTACTATGTTTTTAATTGAGTTAAATCTATTTCGTTTTCTCTGTTATAATTATGTTGACATTATATGCTGTTAGGAAATAATTCCTGTTCGTATGTAGATAAATTAAATGGTATCAATTTTTTTTTGTTGAGTTGTTGGTAATGGGGACATTACAAAGTGGTATTAGAGCTCCAATTTTCAACACAGAGCCTAGATGGGCCAATTAACATGGTGCATAATTGAATTTTTTAAACTATGCAGGGAAACTGTTTGACAGAATGCCAAAAAGGGATGTCTGCAACTTGTTTGCTAAAATTACTATAGTAAAATTGGGGAAATTTCATGAGAAATTTGAGGGAATTTATCCAAGGATTGGAAATCTCCAAATTTAATTACAGAAAGAACAAATTCAGGTTTGTAGATGGCCTAATTTCAATTTTACAGTGCATCCATGGTGAAATAAAAAACAACTAGGTGAAATTGGGCAAAAGCCCCAATTTCTGTTGTTAAATTCATGGGGAATTTGAGAAATTTGATCTAGGGATTAGATATTCCCAATTTATAATCCCTTTATGATAAAATTCAGATTTGTGATTGGTCAAATTAGAATTTACAGTAAAGCCACAAGAAACTGAGCAAAATTGGTTAAATAAATTTCCCAATTTATGGATGAATTTGAATGAAATCCGTTCCAGGAATGTCGATCAGCTGCATACATGGAAAATTGGTAGAAAGAGAAGTTGGATTGGCACTCAAAGGGATATAATTGGCCACGGTAATATTGGTTGTAGAGCTTCAATGACAACAATAAACATAATTACGAATTGGGCATTTTTGGGCAATTTCAAAAATTTTGAAAAAAATTGGAAAAATTGGAAATTTTTTCATAGGTTGATGTCAGCATGACATGGAGGCCACGTGTCAAATGACGTTGCAGAGTGGTGATTTTTAAATCCATGGTGGCATGTCCAAAGTGGAAACAATCACAGAGGTGGCGGTCGATGTGGAGCTAGAGTGGCAGATCCTGCCTTCCTGGCAGAACCATGAGCTGGACCAATGGAACCTTATTGCGAGGGGGGGGTATGATGTGGTTAGGCTAGCCCTAGGAAGGGGGATGCAATGCACCAATGAATGAAACATCACTAAAGTATTAATCGTGGTTGAGTTTTGCGTCCCCTCCCTTCCGTGTTAACGTTTAGTGGGGAAGGAGGGGCCACAATGCAATGTGGGCCATCGATCCCCCACCGATACATTGAAAGCCTCCACCGTTATATTAGCGGGCATGAAATTTCATGCACGTGTGGAGAATGGGTGTGGGATGGGGCCTGAAAATTAACATGTGCACGCCAATGAAGAAAGAGATAAAGGAAAAGAAAGAAGAAGGTAGAGGCCAACGTGGTAGAATCGGGTGGCCAGGGAGTTGACATGGCACCACCTTGAGATGCCAGGTGGACTCGGGTGCCATGTTAGCATCCCATTCAGCGTAAGGTGGATAAATTTATCATAAATTATTAAAAATTATTGGAAAAATTCGATTTTTTCCAAGTCATGTTTTTGCAGGGCATTTTTAAGGCCCTAAACAATGTTTTTAGCTACTCGAAAATCACTTAAATAGAGTGTACCAAGGTAGAATTTGTCTTTACAAATCAAATGAAAGATCTCAGAGAGAGATTTCAAATGGATTAAACCATTCGTCAAACAAATTCAGTATGAGGGAGTTATAGGCCAAACAATGGAGGATATATTTTAAGACCTAGTTAACTTCTGATGGCCATAACTTCGTGCTCCATAATCAGATTGGGGATCAGGAGTAGTCTACATATATATTTTGATACCTAGAAGAAAACCATGGAGTCAATATCGAAATATAGGCACATAAAATGTATAGGAGGGCGTAGAAGGTACGTGTAGCATTTAGGGCCAAAAATATTAATTGGCTTGAAACTTCAACATGTTGTATCTAGTATCCTGGAGCCCAGATGAGGATGAAACTTGGACAACATGTCCAAAATATAGTCATGAAGGAACCCAATTGAGATCCTGCCAAATTTTCAAAGGAGCAGGTGTAAGGATGCATAAGCACAATTAAAAATTGCACTTGGTTGAAGGAGATTTTGGGTAATAATCAAATGACTATAACTTTTTGCTTAAAACTCAAAATTGAGAAAGAAAGAAGTCATTGGAAAGGTATTGGATAGAGGTGTCCATGTAATTACCAAGAATTGTGATATGAGAAACACAATTTACAGGAAGTCAGAAAGAATTTTTATGGTGACCATAAAGGGGCAAAATTGTGCATATGCTACCAAAATTGTATATTGTGGTTTTAGCTAACAAATGTTATTGTGTGCATGTTTTTAGATGTTATGGTTTCAATTAAAAGATAGAAAATGATAGAGATTTCTATAGATAGAAGAAATAAGGACAAGTATTGTTCTTCATTATACATTTGGTTTCTTTAAAAAGTTGTCGGATCAGATATTGGGTTTAATAAGAAACATGGAAGACCCTAATGACATTCTTATTTGTGGAAAGAATTCCAGATGACAATTATGCACATCAGATGTGGATGCTAGGTGGGAAAGCCATATGAAATACATGATAATGCATGTACCATAGGTTCATATGGAGATGCAAAGCATGGGAATATGGAATGATGGTTTTATAGAATATGAAAGAGTTTGGACATGGTATCAAGAATGAGCAGAGGAACTTGAGGACAAAATGTTATGTCAAGAATATATCACAAGAAGATCAAAGAACAAGACTGAATAATGTTAAGATATGAGTCTAGGTGCAGCTATAAAGTCTTTGGAATCCACTACAGGAAATCCACTCATGTTAATTAGAGTGCTCAATGGAATCTGGGTATAAGAGTAGATCATTTAGTGAATGAAGTAGTGAAAGTTCTTTCACTCTAAAGGATGCCAATGTAAAAATAAGGCAATATAGTGTGGGAATATCTTCTCTAAAATATTGATAGGTCAAAATTATATATTTATGATAAATATAAATAAGGGGTATACTTGGAAATAAGGGAAACATCTCCAAGGATCCATCATATGGTTGAAGGTAGTACACTCATTATTGTTATCAGAGTAGTGGAGTGGAAGCATGGTATGAATGCTAGAACTTTAAGGGCGAAGTAATGAAAGATACATGTATGCTCAAGAGTACCAACTGATGCATAAACAATGCATTATGTACATATTGGATCCATAAGAATGTAGTTAGGTTTCAAGGAAGGGTTTTTTAATACAGGGCAGAAATATTCTAGGATGGAGTCAAGTCCTTGAACATCTTAGGATAATGGAAGAAAAAATCATGAGGTGGATGTCAAGCTATTAAGGGTGCATGACAACAATCCATGAGGGATGACAATAATAAAGAGGATTGTTGATGCATTCCAAAAGTGCTGGAGCTATTTCCCAAGTAGCCTAGAGGTATCAAGTCAAGAGGAACATAAATAGGGAAATGAAGTTCCTGAAGGGAAATCAATAAGGAACCATGTAGAAGGAAATGTTTCTATGCTTGGTAAAGAATGCAAAAGAGATGGTACCTGAAAATGATCCACCTTAAGTGGAAAAGAGCTAGGGGTGAAATTCTAGGAGGTTGGAAGTATCACTGGAATATATGATGGCAAGTAAAAGTAGTGTCCAATACTTCTAGTTAATCTCTATGAAGATGGAAAAGAAGACATTGTGTAACATTGCAATATGATAGAAATTCACTGAGCAAGTCAAGTTGAAACCAAATGGGTTCGGAAAGGAGAAAAAAATGGTTCAATCAACTACAAGGGTTGATGTGTTCAATCAAGGAAAGGCTGAACTAGTTTGGTCGAGAAAAGTACATGGAGGTTGAAGATCTAAATTCAATAAGAGTGCATGGATGGAAATGTAATTTGGTCATGTATGTTTTTGGTCAGATGGATCTAGGAAATAGATTAAGGCTAAAGTTTAATATCAACATAATAAATGGCTGGAAATGTACAAAGTGGCCAAGAGTGGTTTGGATGGAAAAGTGTTTGGTAATAGAACAAAAGGATACAAGAATCCAAGGAGAATCAAGGATAGTCAGGACACAACGAAGAAAGCGACACATGAAGAAAGTGGAAAGAGGAAAGTTATTGTATTGCTGCAAGTGTTGTTAATGATGTTGCTACATATGGAAGTCATCCATATAAAGGGAAGAAACAAAAAAATGAACTGTTGCATAAGGGGTTAGTGAAGGAGGCATGGGAGCTCCTACTGATACCAACTAATTAGATAACATCAAATTTATTTAGTGGTAGCTATGCAGGTAATCATTTTATGTATTTATACAACATAATTGTTGAAGGGCATTAGGTAAGAATTTCCTCAGCTAGAGTTTTTTTTTTTATAAAATGAATTTATTGTATAATTTGAATGCATTAATGGAAATGATACACCATTAAGTGCGGTAAAGGATGAAGGCCTGAGATAGTTATAAAACATGTTTAGTTTTAATGCATTCATGTGACACCATAACATGTCAGGATTTTGTTGGTTATGGGATTATAACCAAAGCAAAAATAAAATAAAAGGATATGACCCTGTTATAGAAGTAAATGCTAACAAATCTAGTCATGTATGAGGCACTGACATGGCTGAATGTGGAAAGGCTTTAGTTCCATACAAGTATCCAATGAAACTTCTTACTTATAGCTAAGGTTTGGATTGCAACCTTTTGCTAACACTAAAGAGCATCGAATAATTCTATTCTTGGTATAGAGTTTAGGTCGAAAAGGAAGGCACCCAAATGATTGAGCAAGCAAAAGGAAGTGTATGGATGATATGTCGAGGCATTGTCCAAACCTTCCAATTTACCATAGTGGGATACATGACTTAGATAAATGACATTATGAAATCAATGCAAGGGTGCATTAAATAGATATGCATGGAGAATTGCACTCATGCCTGATAGAGTTGTTTATGCTTGAATGCAACTGTTAAATGCATTTTTGTGAGTGCATGTATATATGATATTTAATGGAAATGATTATGCTAGTAGCTGAAATGATACAATTATTACTAACTCACGGAGATGAGAACATTTCAATGGTTGTTAGACATTGCAACATGAAAGTTGCAAGTCAAGTAGTCACATAAGCATTGACAACATAAAATTTTTGTTCAGGAAATATAGTAATGATGTTGAAAGAATGAAAATCCTAATGGATGAAAATTCATATGGAGAGAATGATAATTTCATTCTATTTACTAAACAATTTGATAACTATGATTGAATTGTTAAGTGTACACAATTCTGAAATCACTTTGTGAGCCTTTGCAAATATTACAATAGAATTATATGGTACATGAAATACTAATAATCTGTTTGGATGAATGCAAGATGAAAAAATTGCAGGAAAAGTGGTCTCAAGTAGGAAAATTTTGCAAGCCATAAGAAATATTAATTCTTGTTGTTACCACAGTCAGGAAAATATGAGTTGGAATTCCATATTTTGGAAAAAATTGAATTTTCTTATGAAACAAAAAATGAATTTCTAAATGAAATCATTCTGATATTGTCTCATGTTGAATGTATGTGTGTGATATAGATGATATGATGGTTACATTGAAGCTATAATCATTGGGAAGAATGGCTAGTGTTGGGACATTGGAGCCTTAAATTGCAGATCCATAGTGGGGGTTTGGTAATGAGCTGATACTCTCCTTGTGTGTGAAATCCTTGGCAAGATGGATCGTTGAAGGATTGTGTAGCAGTGAAAGGATGCCTGATCCTGGAAGGGTGAGTGAAATAAGGAAGTGACAACTCAAGTATGCCAGAGTGAGCGTGATTATTACCTGAAGCAACTTTATGGAATAAAGAAAATGACTTCCAACTGAAGTATGAAGACATGAATTTGGTGCTTGCAAAAAGAGTACCAGAAAGACAACAAGCTTCAAATCATAAATACATGGATGTTTTTGAATAATTTTGAATGTACATTGTATATAATGCACTAAGGACAATGCATAAATAAGGGGTATGGGAGTGTAATACCCCCAGGTTGATCCCCAATTATAATTGTACATATGTTTTTATAGGCTGGTGAGCCATGATATTATAGGCTAGAATGCTTATGTGATTATTAGGTCATAGAGCCTAGATGCTAAAACGCTAGTGAGCCTATTATTGCAAAATGTAATAATTCATACTATTAATGAAAACACACCACTTCTTCAGACCAACCAGAGAAAAAGAGTATGGTGGGGTTAAACTCCACCAGAAAGAGAAAGGGGGGCTAAGAGTATAGGAAAAAGGGCCAAGCTAAGGGGGCTTAAGCTGAATGGAATATTATATTAATATTCCTTTAAGCCAAAGTTATGGATACAAATATATCCTAAGTTCTAAGGATGGGGAAACATGTCACCCAAGTGGGGACAAGGTGGGGACAAGGTGGGGACAAGGTAGTTCCCAACATGAAAAGTGTCAATTTGGGAACATGCATACTTAAAGTGGAATTTTAATACTTTTTCCTATTATTCACCCATTATTCCATCACTCTTTTCTATCCTCCATACACACTCTGCAACCATGATCCATAGCGACATTTGGAAGCTGGGAAGCGGTTTCTAGGTAAAACTAAATTGAATAAGCGGGTTGTTAGGCCCGTGTGCTATTGAATAAGCAGGCTGTCAGAACCATGATAATTCTCTATATGTGAGAAAATTGTTGGAAATTGATTTCCCAAGGTGCCAAGCTACAAATACAAGGCTCTAAGACTTCATGTCTGTCCTGTTGTTGAAGCCCCGGAAGGGAAGTGGGGTAGCCGAAGGACTGCTGAGTAGAGAAGGGGCACACTTCCTGGGGTGGGACAAACATGTGGGGAATGAGAGACTGTAGGATGCCTACCATAATTTTCACCTTAGTCTGAGTAGTTGGATGTAGACACATCTTAGCCTGACTTATAATTGCTTTTCCCTGGTGGATATTTAGTCCCAACTTGAGGGTGACCTACTGTTGTGAGTTATGAGCAATATGGTCTATGGGTGGGAGGAATGTGGAAGATCTCCACGCATATGGTTTTTTTACAACAAATGATGTGTGTTCTTCTAATGAATATTATTTTTCTGTGTCTGTTGTAATTATATTTACATGTTGTTTACTGTGTGTAATGTATTTATTTTTGTTGCTACTATGTTTATAATTGAGTTAAATCTATTGTGGTTTCCCTGTTATAATTATGTTGACATTATATGCTCTTAGGAAAGTATTTTTGTTCATATGCAGAGAAATTAAATTGTATTAGAGACATTTGTTGAGTTTCTGGTAATGGGGACATTACACTTGCAGTAAATGGGCTTTGTGAAGAGTGAGGTGGACCCCAACCTTTACTACATTCTGGTTGGTGAGGATCCTCTCATTCTTGTCTTGCATGTGGATGATCTATCTCTTACCAGGTTAGAGAAGATCATTGAGGGGTGTAAGTGAGAGCTTGCTTCGAAGTTCGAGATGAAGGACATGGGTTTGATGCATTACTTTATGGGATTGGAGGTGTGGCAATGGGCATGTCAAATTTTTTTGGGATAGGGAAAATATGCAGTGGATATCTTGAGGATATTTGGAATGACATATTGCGGGCTTATGTCTATGATTATGACAACCAACTTGAAGAATTTATCTTCTTCTAAGTCTGAGTTAGTTGATCCCACCTTGTATCGACAATTGATTGGTTATTTGATGTATCTGTTCAACACTAGACCAAATATTTGTTTTGCTATCAACACCCTTAGTCAGTTCATGGTTGAGACGATTAGGGTGCACTGGGTGGCAACAAAAAATGTGCTCAGGTGCCTGTGAGGTATGATAGATTATGGATTGATCTATGTTTAGGGTTATGGTATCAGATTGATGGGTTACATAGACTTGGATTGGGAAGGTAGTACAATTGACAGGAAAAACACCTTAGGGTGCTGCTTCAGCTTGGGATCGACGATTGTGTCTTATTTCAACAAGACGAAAAAGTCAATGGCATTGAGCTCTGTAGAGGTAGAGTATATGGAAACCAATCAAGTGAGTTGTCAGGTCATATGGCTTCACAAGTTACTTATTGGATTATTTGGTCAGAAGTTGCAATCGACCATCTTTCACTATGAATATCAAAATTGCATGAAACTATCGGAAAATCTAATATTCCATGACAGGTCGAAGCATATCGAGATCAAGTATCACTTCATCCAGGGCTATGTTGAGAGAGAAGTTGTGAAGCTTCAATACATTTCTATAGATGAGCAGGTTGTGGACATCCTCATGAAATCCTTGTTAAAAGGGAAGTTTGTGTTCTTCAGAGATAAGCTAAGGGTGGTGCAGAACACCTTCCTCATTAAGAGGGAGTGTTAAATTATGGTAGCTCAGACAGGTGCCTCAACATTGGCGCAAATTTGAAGCATGAAGAAGTCGTTCGACAACTTTCTTAGGCTTACTTTATTTTTATGAAGTGACTTTTATCAAAAATCACATTAATTATTAATTAATGTTGGTTTAGCTAAAGTTCACGAAGTAAATTCAAATGAAATTTAGATTATATTATGACCATTGATCTTGATCAATCTTGTCTGTAGATCGAGGTGAATATTATGAGGTTGGAGATATGGAGGTAAAAGAAGCTAGAGGGAGGAAAAGTCAACTCATTGTGACAGGTGAGAGTTGGAGAGTTGAGGAGAAGAGGAAGAGAGAACAACAAGGGTGAATTTCCCAAGGCAAGGTCACATTTTCCAAGGCAAGGGTGCATTTCCCAAGGAAATGGGCACATTTACCAAAGAAAGGGGCACATTTCCCAAGGAAAGGGCATGCATCCCAAGACAAGAATGACACAGTTCCCAAGGAATCCCTACAACAAAATGTGTGGCATATTGCAGGGATTGCAAGGTGCACATGTGGCTAGTTGCATGTTTTACAAGGCATTGCACAACAATTAATACATGTCATACAACAACTGGGAAGTGTTGGCATGATTCCCATGGAAGCGAACAATTTAATTTAATGATGTAAATTTTTTGCTGTAATTTTTCATAATTCTTTGTGGGTTCGATAATCCAGAAAATATCTCATTTTCTGGTTTTCCCTTCGGCATTTACCCAAAAATTATTGTTTCAAATTGTGTGATTGGTTTCCTATTTTTGTTGTGCATTTATTGTTATTAAGCTCAGTGTATTTTTGTTCGTAAAAATCAGATCTATAATTTTATTGTGTTTCGTGCATGCATTGATTTTTGTGCATCCATGCATCTGAAATTTATTTTATATTGGAATTAGATATAAGATCCGAGCTTAAGAAAATTAACACCAACTTCCAAGGATTATCTAGGTTGGATAGAAGTGTACAATCCCTTCTTTGATTGTAGGTTTATTGATGACATAGATGGTTTATGATTTGATATATTTGTTGACATATTGTCACACTTTTGGCTGGTAGAAGTACTTCTAAAAGACTACTACTATCTTATCCATGTCAAAATAACTTTCCACCCGATTGTAATGTGCCTTTCAAATCATCTTCTCATGCTCCAATAAGAAGGAACTCATAGATGGACCAAACAGAGGTGAAAATTTACAAATTCTATACGTATGACTAGTTTGTAGTATGTAGTAGTGATTTTAGGATTGTTGTCATACCATTAGGGCCACTTTGAAGTCTCACATCCACAATAATTAAGGAATTTGGTTAGTGCGACAAACATAGGTCAACTAAGGTAGTCTACAACTTGATTGATGCTTACCTTCTTGTACTTGATGTTCAAGTAGAATTGTTGAAGGTACATGGACCACTTCAATTGGTGGTCATTTTGAAAATTTCTCTATGTCTACATAAATTGCAAGGGCATATGGTCAATGTAGATGACTATTCCCTTTCCTATAATATAATTCTTCCATTAATGATAGGCCGCAACAATGGAGAAAATTTCTGTTAATATCCAATGACTTAAAAATGATAAAAAGTCAATGAATACAGTCCACTTTGAGGGGGAAACATCCTTTTACAATATATCCAATTCAAAAAACAATATGAGATGAGATAAGATGATCCTAAGACTAGGTATCATTGGTATGCATATAGGAGACAAAGGGTACAATTATAATGAAAGGGTGCAATAAAGGGTTCTAGCCTATATACAAATATAACACTATACATGCAATAGTTTAATATCTAGGGCTTAATAAGGGGTTTTATGAATAACATGGTGTTTTTTCTAGGGCTTAACATTCACCTCCCCTTCAAACAAATGTTATCCTAAACACTTGACTAACCACAAGTGTTTCTACAAGAACTCATCTTCCCATGTCACTTCTTCCACTGGTAGATTCTTTCATTTGGCTAGGTACTATGCAATTTCTTGATTTATCAGCTGCTCAATCCTTGTTTCAAGGATTGTTTTTGGTTATAGTATGATTTTACCTTCTTCATTAATCTCTTTATAGTATGATTGGTATCTTGTTGCCGATGAACTTCTTTAATCTAGAAACATGGAAGACCGGATGTATATGTGAAGATGACTCCAACTTGTAAGACATACTTCAAATCCCTTGCAAAACCTTATAGAAGCCATAATATTTGGGTGCTAATTTATTGTCCTGATTTTCTTTCTTGAGGGGCATCTGTTTATATGGTTATAACCTCATAAATACCCAATTCCCCACTCCAAATTCCCTTTCAATGCAATGCTGATTTGCTTGTTGTTTCATCCTATTTTTTTCCATAACCAAGTTGTCCTTCAATAGTTTGAGAATCTCTTGTTGGTTCCTTATGTGGTCCTCCACTGCTTGAACCTTTGTAGTCCCTTTCAAGGGTGATGTGATGGATGGAGGATAATATCCATAAAGTGACATAAATGAGGACATTTTTGATGAAGTATGGAAGGATGTGTTGTACTACCATTCTACCAAAGGAAACCACGTGAACCATTGTGTCTTCTTATCAGATGCAAAGCAACGAAGATATCCTTCTAGAAATTTCTTCACAATCTTATTTTCCCCATCATATTGAGGATGGTAAGATGAGCCATGAGCCAATTGAGTTTCCAAACAAGAAAATAATTCATTCCAAAATTTTCTATTTAAAATTGGATCTCTGTCACTTATAATAATCTTGGGGACTCCATGTATCTTTTGAACTATTT
This sequence comes from Picea glauca, assembly GCA_000966675.3. Taxonomy (NCBI): domain Eukaryota; kingdom Viridiplantae; phylum Streptophyta; class Pinopsida; order Pinales; family Pinaceae; genus Picea; species Picea glauca. Next base: position 96,140 of record JZKD02S0365909.1, read on the forward strand.
CCATGAATGTTTTGGCTATTCTATTTTTTTTTAAAGGATGAGAAAGAGTGCGAAAAAGAGCATACTTTTTAAGTTGATTAACTACTACTATGATGACAGTCTTTCCTTGAGATTTGGGTAAATTTATAATAAAATCCATTGAAAAATCTTCCCAACATTGACTTGGTATAGCTAATGGTTGTAGAATACCCGACGTCTTGATTGTCTCTCCCTTATTCTATTGGATGACCACACATTCAAACACAAAAGTTTGAGCATCAGTTTTAAGATTACCTTCCTAGAAAAATTCCTTCTTGATCCCGTGGTATGTTTTCAAGAATCTTGGATGTCCTCCTATAAGAGAAGTGTGCAATTCTAGAAGGAGCTTTTGTTTGAGTTGGGAATTATTATATAAATATAGGCAATCATGATACTGTAGAAAATCGTTCTTCCATACAAAATTGTCTAATGAATCAGGGTCCTTTTGTAGTTGTTGAATGATCTTGCATACTTATTGATCTTGCTTCGATTCTATCCTTGCTTCTTCTACCCAATCGGTTTGCATACTAGAAATATCACATAGTAAACCTTATGTTTCTTCTTCTTTCCTTGAAACAACATCTGCCACAACATTGTGTTTTCCTTTTTTGTAGATAATTTCAAATTCATAACCTAGCATCTTTGTAACCCATTTTTGTTGCTCTTTTGAAGATACTTGTTGCTCCAAGAAGTACTTCAAACTATCATGATTTGTTTTTACTTTGAAGTGTCTTCCTATTAGGTAAGGGCACCATTTATTAAATGTAGGTAATATGGCCAACATTTATTTTTCATAAATGGGTTTGAGTAACTTTTTCCCTTTAAGTTGGTTGTTTTCAAAGGCAAGTGGCCTTCCTTCTTGCATTAAAACTGCATGAATTCCATGGCCTAAGGAATTACACTCCACAAAAAAATGTTTTTGTGAAGTCACATGTGGTCCAGATGGGAGTTGTAAACATAGCCTCTTTAAGTTTTTCAAAATATTTGGTTGTTGCTTAAGTCTAATAAAATGCTTCCTTCTTTAATAATGTTGTTAGAGGTGTTGCTATTTGACCATAGTTCTTGACAAACTTGTGGTAATAGCTTGTCAATCCTAAGAATCCTCTAAGTTTCTTAAAGGTTTTGGGAATTGGCCATTCCCTCATAGATTTAATTTTGTTAGGATCCACTTTTGCACCTTCATGAGATACATTATGACCCAAATATTCAACTTATTTATTGGAGGCAGGCCAAAGGCCAAAGTGGAAAAGCATGGTGCTTTTGGGAAAGAAATCATGCATGAGAAAAGTGACAGCTGGAAGGAAGCACAACACGTGCACATGCAAGGAAGGAAACAACTGGAAGGAAGAACAACACACATGCATGGGAGGAAGACCTAACGACAATAGGGTTAGGGTTTTGGTAATGCATTCTAAATGGCTAAAGAGCCAGAAGCATATATATAGCGATGCGTAGGTATCATAAGGGGTTGGATTTTGTGTTTTTTGGTTCACTTCAGAGTATTATTATGTTATTGTAGTTACACACGAGTTGATGTGAGAGGTAATGTTTTGTTGTAAGACCTATTCTGTATAAGTCGTTGAGCTAGAGAGGATGAGGGAGGGTAGATATTGAGGGTTAGATCGCAGGCTATGGAGCCTGGTGCGATCTAGTCCGCCTCATCTAAGATCTCACTCGTCTGAGAAGAGTTGTAATCGCGCGACGCTGTAGATGTGAACACAATATAATAAAAGAGTTGAGAGACAAATATTTGTGTATGTATCCCTAGGAGGGGGTGAACCACGGTAACATATGTGTTATGTGATGAATGTTTGCATATATTATTCTCTGAAGAACTTATTATTATGTTGATTGAATGATTTATCCTATTGCTTGTTTAAGTGCTTTTGCGATATTAAGGGAACAAGCCTATGGATTTACTCCATAAGTCGCGAATAACAGTATGTTGCATTGACAAGTCATAATAATGCTTCAATATTTAGCTGGCTTATATCACACTTAATCCTAGGCTGTAAACACCTGAGCATTACAACCACCCATTAAAGCTATCTCGGGTGAGACTGCGCAACGCATTCTGTGTGTTGCGTTTCCTTCTGGTTTACCAGGAGGGTCGATAGTTTTAGAGGCTTTGTTGGAAACCTGAACATACATGAATCCTGGGTCAATAAACTCAGACAATATAGGAGAGAAGTAACCAACAAATGGTTCTGTTGCCATTGGTAGGAACATGAGAGGATTGAGTAGAGGAGATAACTCGAAGATCTGTCGAGAGCGAATCAAGAAAAGGTTAGGGAAGAGACTAATGAGCCATTAGGAGGGAATGTTGAGGTCGTGGAATCACACAAAAGAAAAGATTGAAACTTGGTTAATAACTAAGGAGATGGAGTTTGCACAAAAAGACAATAGAAAGCCTAGACTAACACCTCGCAAATACCTTGAGAAATATGTGTTTACTGATTTACACGAAGTCTTTTTCTGTGATTTTTCGCATTTATTACATGAGTGGATACTAAGGTTGAAGGATAACCACACAATGAACTGGATTTGATAGATAGAGTGGACCCCTATACAGATTGAGCAGCTTCAGCAGGTGAACAACAAGTTCACCCGTGCAATAGAATTTTGGCTTGATAGTATTGTGGTAGGTTTTATCACAAAGTTTGCAGTAGACACAATGAAGTCGTACAACACAATGAAGAAAGAGTTTCTACGGGGAACTTGAGGAAGGTACATTCGATCACTCTATACTTTGATTAAGATATTGCTATATAAAAAAGGTGTAATGATAATGGAGTCAGACAACTAAAATTCCCTGCGTGCATGGGGGAAGGGGGGAAGCACTGACAAAAAGAGGAGAAATGGAAGGAGGAAATGACAAGGTAAAGAAGGAGGAACCCTTGGACCCAATCATGATGGATGACGACCAGATCAAGCAGATCATGGCGAAAACTGGAAAGACACATAGTAGAGTACCCTACCAATATAAGGTGAACACCAAGAAGAGAGCCATAGCCACGAGGGAAGGCTTGACGAGTGATGAGGAAGAGGTAGAGGATCTATGGGATGTGGAGTAGATTGAGGAAATCCTGCACGCAACATATGAGAGGAAGACAAGAGGTCCAAGAGCAGGAAGAGAAGGCAACAATTCTATCCATATTAATGTCAGTGTGGAACCCATAAACCCATGTGCGACTAATACACCAAAGAGGACACCACCGTTTAGACAACCGACGTTTAGAAGCAGTTAGACAATAGGAAGTACATCCACACAAGGAAAATCAACTGGAGGAGTGAGTTCAGGCAACACTATTCAAGTATCTACACCACACGGGGGTAGTAGTTCAACATTCAAAATGGAAGGACACGATCCCACCATCATGTTACGCGAATTTCGAGGAGAAGCAACATAAGACCCTGAGAAACATTTGTTCATTTGTGCAAATATCTGGGAAGCAAACCATATCATTGATGAAGATACCAAACTTGCGCAACTAGCTATTACGCTAAGAGACCATGCACTAGACTGGTACATGAGTTTAGACGCAAACAGTTCCCCTAGTATGACAAGGACACTGACAGACATTAAGAAGTTACTGATAAATGAGTTCCAGAAGCCAAGCTCAAAGGATTGGTACATGAATGAGATGATCAAAATAAGACAGAAACCAGAAGAATCCGTATGGGAGATTGATAAGAGATTCAAGCGACTGAAGGGAAAGCTAAAGTATCTCATGAACGAGATGAAACATAGACACTTATTTTTCAATTCACTGTTACCACACTTAAAATACCCTTTGCGACAACATAAGTTCCAAATGCAGGCAAAAGCTCTGTAGGCAACCTTACAGTTGGAAGAAAATTAATATCAACAGACAGACCCAACTATTGAAGAACTGAAGGAGGACTTGAAGAACTTAACGTTTCAACTAAACCAGAATAAGATCAAGGATAAACGAGAAGCCATTTGGTGTACCACATACAGAACAGAAGGACACCACAATAATGAATGCTCAACATTCGCGCAATATATGGCAGGAGGAATGCCAAATCCGCTACCAACATGAGGACTATGGTGCGAAATATTCAAGAAACTGGGTCACAACCCTTATCAGTGCACGATGATGCAGAAATACCAGACAGTCCCGAAGAGCTCATATTGCACCTTTTGAAAGTCAATGGAACACGATGACAAAGATTGTAGAACTATGGAGTTGATGTGAGAAAGGAAATTTGACGCATATAGGGTGCAGGAAGAAATAATGATTGGGCAATCCGCACCACAGTTTAATCGAGATCTAGTTCCATAGAACATTGTGAAAAAATAGTATAATACTGCTCAACAACCATATAATAACGTGAAACCACAGTATAATACGACACAACCTTAGTACAATACCACGCAGTATAATTAGGCGCCTCTATATAATGCACCGAGAGGAGATCGAGCAGGCTATAGAGGTGGAGGATGAGCAAGATGATGTTTCAGACGAGGTAGAGGACCAATGGTGTGTCACAATTGTCAACAAATGGGACATTACGCAAGGGAATGTCCACTTCAACCAACAACTTGTATGTATTATCGCGCATTGGACCATGATACAGAATAATGCCCGACACTACTAGTAAAGATCCAGGAAAAGAGGAACCAAAACAACCAGAATGTTCAATGGATTTTTGTCGAAGCAAGGGATGAATGAAAGAACATTAATATAGTTACTCGCAGAGGAGCTAAAACAGGGTATTGACACTGTTCGACAAGTGCCAACACAAAATCAGTGGGTGAAAAAGAACGTCGAACCAAGGAAGAAGTTCGACGCACAGAAGGAAAATGATATAGTTAAGCAAGCTTGACAAGAATTTCAGAAGGAAGATATTGCGATGATTTCAATTGTGCAACAAAGCAAGGAAGCACCAGAATACGAAATGCCTCCACTATTGGATCATACTAGCAAAATAAATTCCATGGGCCAAGTAAGTACAATCAAAGGTGTTGAAGGAAAATCTCCCTGCGGACAGGTAGATCTCCTCAAAGAGCTAGACTCTTAACTCTAAGACATAAAGTGCTTATCATGGTCACTGACTTCCTTTTAGATCTAGGTGGACTAGTGTGTGAAGAGGAAGGATAAAAGAAGTACCTTTTACCGGTGTTTGTCCCTGCACGCTCCGAGTTGAGCTCCAATCTTTCGCTCTTCGATAAGCCCTGTAGACAAACAAAGTACGACCACTTCCTACTCTATCAAGATTAGTCTGAAATAGGTCTATCTACTAAAGAGACAAATTCATGTGAGATTAAATATGAATTAGAAAGAAACAGGCCAAGCGTGTCATATTGATGAGAACAATAACAAAAGTAACTTACAATCGTAGATGCGAATGCGACAGCTTCGTCAAGTCCCCTTTGTCTAACCCTTTCTCAAAATATCCATGACCTGGATGACAACAGCTTCACTGATTACTCTCCTCCAGTTCACTGTGTGTTTCCTATGAGATCATAGGTTTCATGCTTGCAATTCTTCTCCTCGTCCCACCATGATAGAGCCTGTTTATATAGGTTTAGAGAGGCTTAACCCCTTGAGGTATCTTTAGGGTAAGTTGAGGATTTCCCTCCTTGAACCAAGGATCTTCTCCTAAGATCATGGCTGAACCAGGAATTCGAATGCAACTGCCTTCCAAGATTGAAAGATCCTCCCCTTATTCTCCTCGATGGATCAACTGTTGTCCAGATTAGACAACGCTCCCTCAAAAGGGGCATCGAGGCACTATAGCGCTCCCTAGTAAGCTCAAGGGGGGCGCCAATGCTCTAAAGATCTATAGAGCTCCTTCAGAGGGGCAGTTTGGTGTTATAACGCTCCCTAACACCTTATAGGGGAGTGCCAATGCTCCTAAGGGTGATGTAGGGGAGCGATCCCTTCTAAAACCTTAGTTTGAAAGATTCTTTCAGGTGGCAAGAGATACCTGACTTCAGTTAACCATCCCTCTTCCTCCAAATCAGGTGTTTGAGGTATTCTAAGTGTCTCCTTAGTGTTGTCATCGTGACATTATTCTTTTCTTGACATTTGCGACACTTGTGAACAACATGCGACACTTGCGACAGTTGTGAGCAACATGCGACACTTGTGACACTTATCAAAGCGAGTAATGTTGATGTGTAACAGATTGCCCCCCAAAGTATGAAGTTAGAAGATGATAACTGATAACTGAAATGATTTGTAGACTTGCAAGCAAGGGTATAGATGCAGAGAACCTGACAGAAGCTGCACACAAACACCCAACAAATATTATGACACATTTCAAAACCCAAGGCAGGCATACCTATGCTTGGGTGATCAAGACTTGCAAGATATGGCCACCATAAAATACACTGCAGATCCATAATTGTATTGGTAAAAAGGGTATAGCCACCGAGGATACAGTGTGGATCTATACATGACCTGAACTGATCGTAGCCACGAAGAATACACAGTGGATCTACGATATGACAAGACATAGCCACGACCAATACAAAGTGGATCTATGTAATAGTATATATGTGTTATTGTTCAAGAGAAACTCCTTCGCAACCTGGGAAAAGTACATATCAAAGTGATCACTCAACTCAGGGTCTTCTTACCGATCCCGATGTAGTACAAATCTAACCATGTGAATAGATGTACTGATGTCGAACATGGAAGAAACCACTTGATTACCGGTCAATGATGTAAACCGTTAACAAGCGCGAGGGAGATCACCATTAATGTCAATGATTCCCAAGGTACCCTAGTACATTCCAACGAATGTGAATGGATGGGATGAATTCTAACATCCATGGAATCATTCGATCATAGGTCAATGATGTAAACCCACTGTCGAATGTGAGGAGGCCTGCCATTGAGGCATGTAGGTCCCAAAGTACTAACTGGTTTCTAAGTCTAATTCCTGGATAATGTGTTGAAGTCGATAGGAATAGGCTCATCAAAGGAGGGCCTTGATGTATCCCCCATCAACGACACAAAACATACATAGAGATGTAATTGGTAGATCAAATGAACATGGACTGACATGGGTATCGAGACAAGATATTTGTGATGGCTGACTCTCAAGGCGGATACTTCCCTTGAAAACTAAGGCACAACAACAGAAACATGACATGGACCAAAACTTGATGATGCAATGGATGTTGTGACTTACATCAGGTGACCCAAAGGAGTGAAAAAAACTCAAAGGATTGGCTCAGTGCAGAGGTTCAGCGGATTATAATGCGTGCAAAAAACAAAGTGTCGTGTTTAAGGGCGACTCTAAGAATTACTTGGTAACGTTCTCAAGAGACTGCTTGGCTGGCTTCTTTCAAATTTTCCCCCATCCAGATAGACGAGTACCTCTTTTTAATTTAACAAGCTTGAGGAGGGTAACACATGCTTGATATAACTCACCTTCGGTATGTTCCTCTTCCTTTGTTTAACGAATTGGAAGAAGTAAGGGTTCGGTCCCGTATGGGCCTGTCGATGTTTGTTTTAGCGAGTCCAAAGACAAAAAACTCGAAGGTTTTTCATGATTATAGAGTCTGGAAAAACACTTAAAAGATAACTCTCTCAGTTCCTTTTTCGTAAAGTAGTCTGACGAGACCGAAAAAGAGATAAACTATCGCTCAACAGACGTTTTCTTCAAATACTTTAATGAGCGTGAAGAGAACAAGGTTTCTCGGTAATATTTTCATGTTTAGAGAGTTGGAAAAGGACTTAAAGATGACTCCAATGTTGTCCTTTTTCGTAATGTTAGTCTCGCGAGGCCGAAAAAGAGATAAATTATCACTCGAAAGACGCCCTTTCAAACCGTTTAACGAGTGGGAAAGAAAGAAAGATCACTCAACAATCTTTTCATGCTTAGAGAGTCTGAAAAGAGATTAAAGGAGACTCCAGGGGGTTCCTTTTTCATGTATCCATACAGGTCCGAAAAAGAGATAAAAATCTACCCGGATGCATTCTCATGTATTTACGAGCATGAGAAAGAACAAAGACTAAGCTCGGTATGCCCCCATCTTGAAAGCTAGCGGCTTAACTCTAGAAAGATCATCAAAGGCTGGAGACATGCCCTCCAAGATTAGATTCATTCACCGAAGGAGATCATCACCAATTTCTTTAGTAGATGAGAAAAAGGAGAAGGGTGAATGAAAAGAAGGTTCAAGAGAGGTGACTGTTTCATTTTTTAACGAGCTTGACACAGGAAAAGAACTATGCTCAAGGCCTCTGTTTCATTTTTTAACGAGCTTGCCACAAAGAAGAGAAATTATGCTCGTTGTTTCTTCCTGATCATGGATTTCGAGAGGATAACGCTCTGGAAGGATACCATGTCAAGGGACAAAACTCGGTCATGGCCTCCAGGAGATCTTTGTTGGATGGAAGAGAATCACTCTTGAAGGAACACATGTCGAGGGTCGTGACAGGGATAAGGAGACCAGGCTCCAATAACCCTACCAAAGAGATCACCATGTCAACTACAGGATCCAAATCGTTGGAAGTTGAGGTCATGGGAGACAACGCCACATAATTAACATGCGGTGGGGGTGATACTGTCTACATATAAGAACCACTTAGGGAGGTAACCCAGTCGGGGCCGATGAATGAAAGTTGATCAATAGTCACAATTCTTCCATCGTGAGGGAAATATATCACATGGAAAAGGGTGGATACA
>JZKD02S0365909.1:123319-133571 GCA_000966675.3 Picea glauca
TTTCATCAAACAAACTATGCATCATCATGTATCAATGACAACTCATTGATCTATCTTCATCTATGCATCATATCAATGATCCATCTTTATCAATTGGTTTCCACTTTGACATCTACCATTCTCATCAAGAACTATGCATCATATCGATGATCCATCTTTATCAATTGGTTTCCACTTTGACATCTATCATTCTCATCAAGGATTGTGCATCATATCAATGATCCATCTTTATCAATTGGTTTCCACTTTGACATCTATCATTCTCATTAAGGAAAATAAATATACATTGTTCATCAATCATCAATCAATCCATTACTTGACATCAATTAATGACATCAATCAATCAAACCATTTGCATCAATGACGCATGATCCAACAATCTCCCAAATAATCAAACCATTGGCATCAATGACAACATGATCCAACAGAGGGCACAAATACGGATATACCAGCGGAAATACAGAAGCCACAAAACGAGGAAACAAAAACCCTAAAGGAGGTGCCACTGGAGAACATCGAAGCAGATTGGAGAGTTAATGGAACGACGATGATTCGAGAGTCAACAGTTGATCCGAACGAGTCGCAGACGACCATATCAGACCACCCAACACAAGGGATGGTTGAAGATGCCTCAGATTGGCCAGAATGGTATACAAAGGAATAACCAAAAGTTGTTGGAACTTTGAGCCAACCACCACCAGTGAATAAAGATAAGATACAAATACCCAGGTCACCAGAGGGGGTACAGGTAGGACCAGACTTGTTGGGCTATATAGAGAATCTTAAATACTCTGACCACGATGTAGCAGATGAAGACAAGTTTCTAGAACTTGTGAAGAGGGTATTCTTACAGACTAGAGGCATAAATAAGGTTGGGGAACCGGTCGATCAACCACTCCAATGGGAAACCGGGTTGGAGAAAACATGAATTTTAGGTCTGTTGGACCTACCACATTTTGGTAGAGGTCAACACGCGATCGCATGTGTCAAACCGTTGTTAGTAGTTACGCATGGAGGGGACATATGATTGTTTAAGCTTGTCTCAATAGACGTTGAGCTTATCGTGAAGATAACAGGGTTAACAATTTAGGGTATGGATCCCGTGTAGTTTCTGGATGAAAAATCCAAGGAGAAAACACTAGCCGAAGAGATGAAGAAGAAGTATGGTACCAATAGAGGGAAAAGAGGGATCATCATCAAGAGGATCAATGATGCCACAACACAACTGAGAGAGAAAATCTTGGCTTGTAAGCTACCAAGAAAATTCCGCAAGGAGGAAGTTCCAGCTGGAGTTGTCATAGTTGTAGCTCAATGCGCATAAGGCACCACAGTGAGCTGGGAACCATACCTCTTGAACTTATTCCTGGATGACTAAAAGGATGTGCATGATATAGGAAGAGAGTTTCACTACTCATGGATGATCACATTGATAGCCTTCATGGGATGGAAAGAGCCAAGGTATGTAGTTTTTTGTACCATACCCAAACCGAATAAGGGAGCAATATATTTGTTGCTTAGAGCCAGGCCCGAGGCCAGGAGAAAAAAGGAGAACGGGGCCATATTTGAAGGATACCTACACGACCTGCAAGAATCCATCTCCAAGATGTGGAGAATAACATCAGAGGTCGTCATGTGATATGGGAAAATTGCCAACTTCAGGGCCACATGACATACAATGTGGATACAGGCGCGGAAGGATCCTACTAAGTAGTGGCTACAGATGCACTATTATATCACAGAGGGTGACATCGACATGGTCATAAGCGAAATGGGACAATGAATGGAGAATTCCAGCCATCACCCAGGATATACCGGAAGGAACAAAAAAAGAAGAGGCAGGGTAGGAAGAAACCCAGCCAAAACAAATCCAGGTGCCCAAGAGACGAAGAACAAGCCAGGGCAAGACAACACAAACAGACGAAGGGATAACGAAGACAGGGCCCCAAAATGGGAAGAAAGATAAGATGCAATCGGCCAAGGAGCAACATAAACAGGCCGAACCCGTGCAAGAGACTGTAGTAAATCCAAACCCACAGTAACCGGGGGGAAACAAGAGGCCAACCACACAGCCAAGAGGCACGTGCAAGAAATCAAAGGCCCAAAGAACACTTCTAGAGTATACGATCACGAGCGATGATGGGGAAATGATATCCCGAATGGTCTAGGAATGATTATCCAAGGACTTCGACCATTCTGCGCACCACAGGGATAGGATTGAAGAGAAATTGGTAGACATGTGGAAGATCCTAAAGAAAATCGGGAAGGGTAGCCAAAAAGCAACAGGGGAATCAAATCATCAACACCGCAGACAAAAGGAAGAGTGGAAGAAGAAGAACGAGATTCAATCCAGGAAATACTGCAGCCACATGTAACATTCCACATCACCCCTAGTATGCTGCGCATGGATGAAATTATGGGGTAGACATCCTTGAAGGACTTAAGCCAAATCCAACTAGTGTTGATGAGGATACCAGCCGGTGCACTACATAGGTTGCAGGTTAGAATGAACCATGAGGTACAGTCTTGAGCACGCAAGGACTTAACCGAATTGAAGCATGCAAGGAAGAAAATATGACATGATATAAATAGTCTATGAGCAAGCTAAATATGAGACCCAGGAGGAAAGGGAGCACATAAAAGGATTGGAGAAGAAAGTGGCAGGAACTTACGAGAATATTCCACAGGTCGCGCAGAGAGAGGAAATCACAATAGTAGAAAAGACTGATTGGATTGCATAGGAAATTGATCAATATCATAAGGAGATAGAGAATCTTCGGGAACAACTCACACCAACCACTCCACCAACAGTTAAGGAGAAAAGGAAGCAGGAAGTAGGAAGCAACAACGCAACTGCAGGAGATAGAGCACCAGGTCAGCACAATAGTTGACTTTTTTAATAAAGCAACACAACTTTGGACTAGCTTAGAGGAGGATCAACAGGTCCAACAATGGGACAAGGAATAAGAAAGGATCAACACAACGATCCAAGAGATCAAGCAGAATAAGAAGACAATACCAATCAAATAACGCGTCAAAGGGACGCAGGACATGAAGAGATTGCAGGCAAAGCTAATTACTGTGCAAACCCAGAAACAAGAGCGACAGGCTGAAATGGAACCGTTGCAAGAATGGGTAATAGAAGTGCTAACACAAGCAGAGGAAGACAAGGCACGTATAGCATAGACCCAGACAGAGTTTTTGGAATTGATCAACGATGACGTCGCAGTCCATACAATGGACACACTCAAGGAAAAGATTGTGCAGGCGCAGGCACAGGTAGCAGAGCTAAAGGAAAAGTTCTAGGCGATCACCAAGGATATCGAGGGAGCACTCAAAGGTTAGGTGGCTCAGGATGAGCCACGTGTCAGTTTTGGGGGCCTGTTGGAGGCAGGCCAAAGTGGAAAAGCATGGCGTTTTTGGGAAATAAAGCATGCACAAGCAAAGAAACAACTGGAAGGAAGCACAACACATGTGCATGCATGGAAGGCAACAACTGGAAGGAAGAACATCACAAACACATGGGAGGAAGACCTAACGACAGTAGGGATAGGGTTTTGTTAATGCATTCTAAACAGCTAAGGATCCAGAAGCATATAGATAGCGATATGTAGGTATCATAGGGGGTTGGATTTTGTGTTGTTCGGTTCACTTCAGAGTATTATTATGTTATTGTAGTTACACATAAGTTGATGCGATAGATAATGTTTTGCTGTAAGACCTATTCTGTATAAGCTGTTGAGCTAGAGAGGACAAGGAAGGGTAGATATTGAGGGTTAGATTGTAGGCTGTGGAGCCTGGTGCTATCTAGTCTGCCTCATCTAAGATCTCACCCAACTGAGAAGAGTTGTAAGCACGTGACACTGTAGATGCGAACATAATATAATAAAAGAGTTAAGAGCCAAATCTTTGTGGACGTAGCCCCAGGAGGGTGTGAACCACAATAACATCTGTGTTATGTGATGAATGTTTGCATATCTTATTGTCTAAAGTAGTTATTGTTATGTTGAATGAATGGGTTATTCTATTGATTGTTTAAGTGATTTTGCGATATTAAGGGAACAAGCCTATGGATTTACTCCATAAGTCGCGAATAATAGTATGTTGCATTGACTAGTCATAATAATGGTTCAATATTTAGAAAACTTATCTCACACTCAATCCTAGGTTGTAAACACCTGAGTATTACAACCACCCATTAAAGCTATCTTGGGTGAGACTGCGCAGTGCATTCTATGTGCTGTGTTGCCTTCTGGTTTACCAGGAGGGCCAATAGTTTTATAGGCTTTTTTGGAAACCCGAACAGACTTGAACCCTGGGTCAATAAAATTAGACAGTATATGAGAGAAGTAACCAACATTATTGAACCCCAAAGTCACACTTGGAAAGATTTGCAGAAAGTTGTTTCTCTTCCAATAGTTGTAATACTCTGTCAACATATTGTACACGCTCTTCCTAAGATTAGTTGTAGATTAACATGTCATAAAAAAAAACTAACACAAATTTTCTAAGGAAAGGATTGAAAATAGAATTCACCAAGCTTTGAAATGTTGAAGGTGAATTAGTAAGTCCTAATGGCATAACCAAAAAATCATAATGACCTTCATGTGTTATAAAAGATGTTTTGGGATTGTCTTCCTACCTCATTCTAATTTGATGATATCCTGAATGAATATTCTTAGGTTGTTATTTTCCATTTTGATTCATACTTGCATGCACACTGACCTTCCTAACACTGGGGCAATTTAGACCCAGGGTTAGTCTAGAGTCTGTCCAACAAAACCCCAAAGCATCGACATATCAATCCTCGTCCAAGGCCGAGGAAAGTCTCACCCGAGATGTAGAGAGGATCACAAAGACCATAAGGTATTTTTTCAATGATGAAGGATTAAACATACTAAACATTACTGCAATTCACATCCATATAACTCAGATCTGATACTTCATTAAGGAATATGAATGAAAACAATACACATCCACATTCAACCCATTCATAACAAACATATAATAGATTGGAACTACCATATATTCATTACTGGAAGTATTTCATCACAATAGAGCTATACATTATGTTGAACAATTGCCTATGTGTTAACGAGCATAATTGACCACTCAACAATGCAAGAGAAACAACCTGGTTCAAGCTCCTTAGAACAAAACCCAAGTCGTTTGGTATGATTGTCCCTGATGGGTTTTATGGCTCCGTTAGCCAATAAGATGATTTTCTCTTGGAGGGGAGACTTTGTTAAAGCTCTTCTAATCTAAATACATTTTGTTAATCTAAAAATGCAAATTTAAACTAATAAAATGCAGTTTTAAAACTACAGAAAAACAAATAAGTTAATACAAACCTATATACAAATTTAACAACTAAATGTAATCTAATCTAATCCACAATTGTGTAGCTACAAAAGCATCTGTAGTTAAAAGTTGCATTAAACAATTTTACAATAATTAATAAAGGCAATTTGAAAGCTAGAGAAACATCTCTAGTTCTTGCCGCAAAAAACATTAATTGAAACTATTAAACATTCTAATAAAAAAATAACAAAATAAATCCTTTCTCACGAGAGCAAAAATAAATAAAACCAATTCTGTCTATAACGAAATATTAAATATATGATAATCAAAACAAGTGGAGAATGTTCCACATTGAAATTATCATATATTATTAAGTATAAAAAGCCTTCCGTTAATCGTTAGATATCAATCATACAGATAATGAAGAAACATTTTCATTTTTGCAGAAACAAAATCAATTATAAGTCGATATAATGGATTGAAAATTAATTGTAAATTCCAAAAAACATTTTGAAATGTAACACTCATTAAAGCTTCAAATAGAAACTAAAAAACCATTTCAATTCCATTCAAATACATAGAAATATATAGTGAATTCCAAAAATGTAATGACCCTAGTTGGATAAATGTTTAAGAATTATAAAGTAAAACTAATTAGGGGATTAATTGTGTTAACAAGGTATTAATTAAATAAAGATGATTTAATAATATTAATTAAGTGAGTTATTAATTAATTAAAGGATATAATTGTGATTAATTAATTAATAATTTAACTACAAACTACATTTAATAACTTGCGTAATGGATTTAATAGATTAATGGAATATGATATAAAATGGTTGCGTATACAACAAGGGATAACCTATGAATCCCGAGAAGATAAAAACATTAAAGGAAGGATCAGGGAGGGGGACGAGGGCAGGTAAGGTAGTAAAGGCATGAAGCGGTGAAGGAGGAAGAAGGGAGGAAGGGAGGTTGACGTGAGGGGCATTCGACAGAGGAGACAGAGGAGGGATTCTGGGAGGACTGTGAGACTTGCAGGGAGCAGAGAGTTTTTGGCAGTGGCATTTTTATCAGTTGAGGCACCGGGTTGCTGGAATTTTTGGGCACGGGGGCCAGGATATCCATAGATATCTTGGAGCTAGGTAGTTTTCCTAGTTGGCAGGGATGACAGTAAATTTGGGCAGTTATTTTTGTTTGTGGCAGTGTTGGTCTATGCATCAGGTAGCAGGAAGGCAACAACCAGGCAGCCAGGCGACAAAAATTAGCATCAGAACCAGGTAAATTGTTAAATTACGTATCTGTTTATTCTATTATGAAATCATTACTTGTCGTTAAATTTAAGTTACTGAAGTTGCTGTTATGAAGATCAATATTATGTTGTGAAATTATTATCTCAGTCTATGAAATAAATTGTTATGAAAGAATGCGATGTTTTAAATTTAGTTGGTTGTTACATATGGTATCAGAGCATCTTAGTTCAAAATCTAGGCCTAAGGGCCAAAACCCCAAATGCTAACTCCATCCACGCTTAACCTGTAAGCAAAACACGTCATTTGCATCTTAGTATATTGTGTCAAGCAACATTCAGCTTGACCCAATATGATTGATACAATATCGGAAAATATACTCAAGGTAGCACCCCTACATTATCCAAGCAAATGGTCTCATATATATCACAAGCAACCGCTTTAGGTAATACCCTTTTACTGGATCACAAATGGCTAATACAGTCTTAGTCTGAATATTCAAAGGAATGCCCTTTAAAATAGTGGCAGCAAACCAAATAGTTTGAAGGATCACTTCCCACAAAATGGCTACCCTTAAAGCAGCCTGATAAAGTTATTAAGCACGAAAAAGAGAGTTGATAATTTTAATTTTAATTGAGCAATACTGTCAATGAAGTTTCGGGTAAAATAGACACCTGAAATCGATGAAAATGTCGAGGGAAGCTTCTATCTAAGGCTTGAAGTTGGCAATATTCAATAACTACACGAATTATACTATATAAAATGCAATAGGACTTTTGCAAGACCTCGAAAAGGCCTACTTCATCTCGAACTTACCTAAATGAGGAACTGCCAATGCGCAGTCGGAAAAAGGAAATTTTGAAGACTTGTATTGCGCGGGAATGGTGTAAACTACTTGCCTGTATTAGCCTCGGTGAATTTTAATAATGAAAAATCTCAGGAACTATAGACCCATACAAATTTTATCTGTGCCAAAGAGAGCAATTTTTACACCGCGTAATCTTCATGCAACTATCATTATCCCAAAGGAGAGCTGTCTATTACGCAGGAGAACGGACCTGAGCCATCATATCTCGAGCAGATACCCGACAACCGTCAGATTTGCATGGAGTTGCGAGGGAGTTAAGTCCTCGAGGACAGAAGGAGAAATCCCGATGACAGGTGTGAAGGCATCGGGATATCGGCGTTCGTGAAATCGAGATTCACGAGGTCGAGGAAGTCGAGACATTTTAAGTCTCGAAATAGCGGGAACGATCTGGACCGTCTGTTTGAGGAGACACATGGCAGAGATCGAACGACCCGTCGGTATATCGGCTACCGGGGTTTTGAGTTGACAGAGGATTTGTGTCACCGGAGCATCGAAAACTCTGAAACAACGAGAGGCGATCAGGACCGTCCGTTCTTGGGACGCGTGGCAGTGATCGGAGCCATCGACAAAGGTCCCGACAGGAAGTCGTCCATCGGGAGTCGAGAAATCACGGATCCTGTGGACGAGTGGTCCTTGCAGTTCACAAACGCGAGGCCCGATTTTCTGAAAAGTGAAAATCCCTATGGTGGAAGCTAGTTGTCATCGCGGATTGGGATATCGAGAGTCCCGAGAACATAGCAACGAGAGTTGCGAAATCGCGAAATGTGATTTCTCGATGGGCCAAGGGACATCGTAGGCCACAGAAAGGTCAACGGTGGACAGGTGGTAGATTGCATCATGGATCAGGATATCGCGAATCCCATGGACAAAGTGTCCACGCACTACGAAACTGTGAAGTCCGAAACCCTAAAAGGCAAGAAGGTTGTGGTCACGGGACAACGGTCACATGGGCCAAGAGCCTAGCTCGGAGGGCTAGCCGAAGTTACCGTGTATCGGAGTTCGGAGTTCGGAGTTTCTCAAGTCCAGAGGACATGCGCGTTTCCGCTCGGAAAACCCTGAATCCCGTTGTGGAGTATGACTAAGGTCATATGGGAGGAGGTAACACAGAGCAGTGGTTTAAGCTATCAGGATTTAGGGAAATCGGAGTTTCGGGAAATACGATGATGAGAGACGTGTCCTTATAGAACCGTGAACCCCGAAACCACGACGTAATTAACTTATCTCTTAAACCTTCTTTAAAATGGATTAATTAACTGATGTTTTAAGTAAGACTTAATCGCATTGTGAAATCGGAGATCGGGGTTTCGTGATTCAATTTACATAGATCATTTGTTACAGAAAACCCCAAATCCCGATTTCTTTAAACATTAAATGAAAAACTCACAAATTTAAAGTTATAACCCGCTTTAAATAAATTTGTTTTTAAAGGGGCGCTGAAAATTTATATTTTTATAAATTTTTAACCTTTCGTTGTCCAAAGGTAAACGATAAAAGGCATCGTGAATTTTGAAGTGACAAAATTCTTGCTCGAGAAGGTCCGAAACCCGATGGGAATCCATAAGGCAGTGGTCACATAGGAGCAGGTCACATGGACCTCGGTATAGCCAGAAAGGCTAACACGCGAGGAAGAGGCGTATCGGGTATCGGGACATCGGGAATCCCGTAGATACGGGGTTCATGCATTTCGATATTGCGATGTCCGAAACCCCGATAGGGGACAAGGCTGAGACCTTGTGGTATGATGGCCACATGGGCCAAGAGCGTAGCCCGATAGGCTAACGCACAAAGTACCACATCGGTAGATTGGTAATCGGGAGACTGTGAGGACAGAGGTTCGTGACAACGAGAGTCGCGAAACCCCGAATCCCGACAGGGAATAGGACTATGGTCACATAGGAGAGGGTCACATGGACCAAAGAATAGCTAGGGGAGGGATAAGGCAGAAGGTAGCGCATCGGCATATCGGAGATCAGGAGTCCGTGAGGACAGAGAACTCCCGACATTGGGCATAAGGAAACCCCGAAACCCGAAACTGAGTCGGGAATTTAACCGTTAGGGGCAAAAGGCCGTGGGCAATACAGGAAGACAATGTATATGCATACATATACACACATCTAACTACATGCATATACACAGATGGATAAATTTATAAATACGAAAGAAATAAACCGAAAGAAAAACACCGAAATCCGTACAGAACTGGAATTACAAACAAATCATTTTATTTCACGCTACAAGGGAGGAAATTACCATTCATTACCACAACGTAAGGAAGGTTTATGCAAATTCTTGACTCAATAAACTCCGCATTCTTCACGAAGGTATAGAATCTGTGCACAAGCTGGCGGACTGAATCGTACCTCTTACCATACCTGAGAGCGAACTCCGCAAATTGTACAGACTTGGGATTAGTTCCCAATATTTTGAAGAGACTGGACTCCAGGTCCTGGATCTTGTCAATGACCATATTAATATACTTTGTTTCTGCAAATGATCTGGCAACAGATACAGAAATACCCAGCACTAGAAAAGTGCTCAGAACAATGACGAGGAGGCGAGCCATGGCGGGCGAGATTCTTGGAACCTCAGACCAGAGCTACAGCAAGATCTGTGGTGGAGAAAGAATGACGCGAGGAAAGTCCTAGTGGATGAGAAGGTGAGACAGAGGAAGGACGCGCAGGGATTCAAAGAACTGACATGTGTAGAATTTTGGGGTAAGATATGAGGGAACTAGAGGAATCCAGGCGGCACGTGGAATCCATGCGTGCCCAAATCCATGCATGTCCGATTATTTATTTTTATATTTTAAAGTGTAAAAATAATTGAAAATAAATTG
>JZKD02S0365909.1:152503-165130 GCA_000966675.3 Picea glauca
CCCCCCCGCCTTTCTACCTTTAAGCCGAGGGGGGGGGGTCCGGAATCGGGCGCACAACTTCCCAACGGCCGAGATCTAAGCGCCCGGATCAATGGCGCTCGCGCGATCCCATCCTTCTCAGCTACTCTATGTTTAACTAACGTGGGACCTTCCCCCGTTATGTCATCTTCCTAAGCCGCCTCTCCCCCGTTGCCATGTGTCATATGTCTATCTCCGCTTTAGTCCAGGTGGTCCCTTCTCCATCTCATCATTCATTTACCACCTGCCATGTGTCCCTCTCCTTTCCACGATAACCTCCACCAAAGAGTGCCCATTATATCTCATCACCTGCCCCCTCCGCTTATCGTCTTCCGCCATGTAGCTTCCCCTGTCACCTCCCTCACACCTCATCACTCCTTATTCCACCCTCACGACTTTGGTGCCACCACTCCTCATTATGCGATGATCCTTCGCACCTGCCTCCATGCATATTCATTAGGCCAATCAACCAACCTAGGTGTCAGCACAAGGGGCATTCCACGTCACTAAAGTACCAAGTTGGCCAGGCCATTCTCAATCCCCACGAAGCAGTTATTGAGGCAGTTGGTGGTGGTTAGACATCGCCTCCTCCATAATGGGAAAGTCCGACGACGAGTTAAGAACACGTCGATTCGCCTACGGAGCTGTCATAGGTTCGATTGCGTCCGCCACAGGTGCACGATCATTCATAGACTGCAGGTGTAGATTGTCAGAGGCCATGCAGACGAAAATCTTTTAATGTAGTGTCTTGATTTTGTTGCTGTTGTGGTTTTTGAGTATATGAATGCATTTTCTCCATTTTTGTATCTATCGATGGTAGAGCAGAGCTCCCGGTTGTAAAGCTTTAATGAAGCACTGTTATCTCTGGTTATGTATGAACTCTTGAGACTTCTTGCCTTATGAATGTCAGTTCCTTTCATGTCTTAGTTTAAACTGTGTTAGAGCTTCTCGGAATTGGAGAATCCAGTCGAGTTGCAACTGTTATAGGATGATGTAGAATTTGATCACTGTGACAGTCGCAGTGCCTCTAATCAATCCTTGTGACTTTCCTAACGCTGAGCGACTTGGAATTGGAGAATCCAGTCAAGTCCCTTCCTCAGTATTTCGAAACCCTGAACCTGAGGATCTCGCTTTCATAGTTTTTCTTCTACAAATTACAGAAATCATGTCGCCCGAAGTAGTTTGTTCACTCTTCTTATCAAATCTTCCACCTATTCACCTTTTAATCAACCCACTGATTTAAGTTAGATCAAGACCTCCTTTGTTTCATACATGCCAGACCCAGTCTCTGAGTTAGAGTGACATTTCCTCGAATCTCTGTCCATTTGATCACCCATAAAAAACCATTGTGACATAAAACTGATGGGCATCAGGCTCTGCTCCTTCTAGCAATCCAGGAGTGACTTTCGTCGTAAACACACTATGCCATTCTAGATGGAGGCTACCTTGTAGCCTCACGTCCCCTTTTCAACATCGTTGTATGTGTCCTTGATATTATGTGCTAGTGTGCGATCTGTGGCTTTTCCTGGATAGAACTTCTGCGGGTCGGGTCCTTGCATACTTAATACGGTGATCCTATGGATCAACGTTGGATCGACTATGATACGACGGTCTAGCCATAAGTAGCCGCCATGGTAACATGAAAGGAGTAGCTTGACACGGGCGTTGACTTCCTGGTGCCTTTCGAAGTGTGGGATTTTCATTACATTTAACAGGGTGGACTACGAGAGGTTCATCGTCCACAACTTGGGGATTATCTTTGAGTTCTTCCCCTTCATCCTGGTCAGGTATTTATATGGGGTGAGAATACTATAGTTCTTGCGATCTTCGAGGTTGAAGTCACTGAACTTCAACGCTGTGATCTTGTCCTGTTGCGCTCGAACTGCGCGTATCCCCTTTGGGAGGTACGCAGTAACCATGGTGTACTCAAAATCTCTTGGCACACTATCACGACTCACCACACTGACCAGAGGTGGGATGTAGTCGGGCAATATGGTCGGGATCAACTTCACATTTTCTAGGTCATCTTTGTGTTTGGTTCTCTTTTCTGCTGAGGGTCGGGATGGTCCGGCTCCGTGAGCAGTCGAAGGAGAGGCTTGCACTCCTCTCATCGATGACGCTTGTACACCCACATACATGACTCTTTTAGACATGACTCTCTCAATCATGAGGTCGATGAGTAATTCCTTCAAAGACTCTTCGAGTGCGCTAATTTCTTCAGACATACACGCTCGTGGTTGAATATGTCGGGTTTTAAGAGTAACTTCTCAATGCAATAGGATGGATGGAAATAGTGCGATGATCACTGTGAAAAATTAACTATTTTGCGGGCTTATATAGTCAAGGTTGGAAAAAGTGTTCTCGTTGCGTGGCGCGATGGGATAAATAGATAACTTGGAAACATATCATAAATACCTTTTATACCTTTGACCATAAAATACCTTTCTACCCGTTCGGGCCATCGGTCTAACGATTATACTATTCCTAGCGACTATATTGATTTTCCCTGGCGAAGGGCCAGGTGACGCAGTTTTGATATCCCGACGAAGTTCCAATTTTTCAAATTTTCCTTCTATGAAGTTCCCTCTGGAACCTTCTGTAACTTTTCGATCTTAGCTCTCTTCTTACTTAGTTTTCTAGCCTTCTTTCCAGTGAGCTTCGTCTCATAATTCCTTTTTCCATTTTGATTCTTATCTTCTTTTGGCAGAGTGACTTCGCACTGTTGAGATTCTTTCCTAGAAATCAGAGGTAATACTTCATCTGTATCTAGAATAGGTACTTCAGTCTTTTGTAGGTCTTCTAGTGTTCTTCCCACTTCGACATCCAAGTCTCTGGTTTTAAATAGCTTCACTCGATCCTCCTGTTCTTCAATCAAGTGTGTGATCCTCCTAGTCATGAAATCTTTCAACTCTTGCTTCTTTTGTTCTAAGACATCTTCTTCTTTCCTTCTGGCTTGATCTCCTTCAATCCAAGGTTTTCCTAGTAACATAGAAAATGGAATGTTGTTCTCAATAAATTTAACAACTTCAAATTCTTCCTCTGTTGAAGGTGCATGAGCACTCATAGATATCTGGGTAAGCCTTCCACATAGGGTTATCAACTTTCCTCTGAATAATCCTATTCCTCCCAATGAAGGAATCATAACAGGCTCCCCTAAAAGTTTCCAAGTTCTTTCTGTCATGATATTTACTTGTGTTTCCTCATCCAGAACACAGTCAATGTTGAAGTCTCATATTCTTGTTTCAATGCACTCTTTTTCTTTGAATATCTCTGATA
This sequence comes from Picea glauca, assembly GCA_000966675.3. Classification (NCBI taxonomy): domain Eukaryota; kingdom Viridiplantae; phylum Streptophyta; class Pinopsida; order Pinales; family Pinaceae; genus Picea; species Picea glauca. The sequence goes on from JZKD02S0365909.1 coordinate 155,798, forward strand.
AGATGATATGTCAGTGGTCATTCATGGTTTCTTTCATCTGTAGCAATACTTTTTCTGATTCTCTCTGGGGTTCTGCCATAATCTCAGTTTCTGGATCTACCTTAGGGTTTTCTTGGTTCATATTCATTCTTTTAACCTTAGCAATCATTCTAGGGCAATCCAATACTTCATGGTCCATAACTCTACATCAAAGACAACTAGATCTTCTACCAGGGCATTCCTTAGCTAGATGTCTCGGTCTTCTGCAACTGTAACAAAGGGTTAATCCTCTCTTTCTCTTAAATGATCCCCAACCTTTCCTGTACTGCGCACTAGGATCATAATAGCTAACCTACAAAAAATTCTTTCTAGGATCCTACATCCATTTTTTAGTCCAAACACTCTCTCTATGCATAGGTATAACATATCTTTCACTATTCTTATAAGATCTATTCATTTCAAATCTTCTTTCTTCTATCCGTGCCCTAGTTTTCAAGCTAAGACAAATCTTATCAAACATACTTAGATTCATACTCTAGAAACAAAAATTTCCACTTATCTTACTTCTACAGAGCACAAAGATTACAAGTCTTACCTCTTTAGTCTCACTTTCACCTTTATCGGGGCACAAAGATCCCAGATCTTACCTCTTTTCTTCATATCTGACCCTTCCTCTTGGCACAGAGCTCCATAGATCAAGTAGTGCTGCGTATTAGGGAAACAATTTTATGCACGAAGATTTTCTCTTTTTCAGTTCAGATCTTCGCACAAAGATCATTTTTCCTCAGTTCCCAACAATCATAGTTTCAGTTCGTATCTTTGCACAAAGCTTCTTCTTCCTCAGTTCCCAACAATCACAATTCCAGGTCCCGGCAACAAAACCATTTGTTGGCATAGGGGCAAACCCAGGGTTCAACGCTACAACAACGCAACAACAAAACCCTAACTACCGACCCTTTCGGCAACACCTGCAAAGCAGATGAAGTCTCACCCGAGGTAGAGGCAGGGGTGGTTGCAGGACTCAGATGTCTGCAACCTTATATGGGACATAGATCTGTGATTCTAACACTTAATAGAGCACTCAGTAGTTAACATTCATCAATATCCTGTCTTAGTTACATTGCAGTTAAACCCTAATTACAGAGTATCACAGTATTCATTCAGATCTAAGGTATTTAAGCACTAAGCATATGTACATAAGTGAGATCTAACATCCATCCATATTATTAAGCACTAAGCATCAACATATCTATGTATCATTCATCTATATTAAAGCACTAAGCAAGTAAACACATAAACAAATCAATACATCGCACGAAGAATAGCAACACAACATGTACGTGGTTCACCCCCACCCTGGGGCTACGTCCACCAACTCTTCTCTTCTTTATTATCTTTGGTCAAGCTTCTTACAGGCACCTAACATCCAAGTTCTACTCCACAAAACACAGGATATCTGCGTGCACTCCGCCAAATCCTCCTTCTTCTAGCTAGGGTACATCACCAAGCCTTCATGTAGTCTCTTACAGTTACTTGCACTAACCTTGCAAGCCTCACACAATATGCACAAAGCACTTACAACTCTTGATCAGATAGATCGAAACTTTAACACTTAGCACACCGGCTTACTAGGCTTCTCTTTCTTACATCACCTAGCTACTTATTTATACATTACAAAATAGACCTAAACATGGGTAAACCCATGGGCCGACATCCCATGCCCATTACATAATCCTGAATCCCAAAAAGAGCCCTAAAAGGGGTCGAGATCCCGCGATCTCTGCTTCGTCTTGTGCTCAGCCTTCGACAGTCTGTCGAAGTCCCAAAATTAGGTCAAACATGACCAAGAATCCTCAAAACTTGGTCAAGGGCCAACACATACAATGATTTAGGAAAGAGCCATCGATTATTATACCAAAAAAAAAATTGACTCCAAGTAGGTTAGCTTGTCATCCAACCTGCCTTCTAGTGCATTTTGTGACAACATGGAAGAAGAGTTTATGGATCTGAAATTATTAGAGGCTGAGGTATAATGATTAATTAAAATAATTTGAATCTCTAATAATTTGATCATTTAATTTACTTCAGCCCTCCTTCTAGTGCCAATTTGTTGAAATGAAGAATTGACCACACACCAACACAAGATAAATAAAACCCGGCTCGAGGTCCTTAGAGAAGAACCCAAGTCGTTTGGTATGATTGTTCCTGACGGGTTTTATGGCTTCGTTATCCAATAAGATGGTTTTCTCCTAGAAAAAAGACTTCGTTAAAGCTCTTCTAATCTAAATACAAATTGTAAATCTAAAAATGTGAATTTAAACTAATAAAATGCAGTTTTAAAACTAAAGAAAAATAAATAACTTAATAAAAACCTATATATAAATCTAGAAACTAAATGTAATTTAATCTAATCCGCAATTGTGTACATAAACATTTGTAGTTAAAAAATGCATTAAACAATTTTACAATAATTAATAAAAGGAAGTTTGAAAGCTAGAGAAGCATCTCTAGTTCTTGCTGCAAAAAACACTAATTGAAACTATTAAACATTCTAATAAAAAGAATAACAAAATAAATCCTATCTCACGAGAGAAAAAGTAACTAAAACCAATTTTGTTTGCAATGAAATATTAAATATATAATAATCAAAACATATGGAGAACATTCCACAATGAAATTATCATATATTATTAAGTATAAAAAGCCTTCATTTAATAATTAGATATCAATCATACAGATCACRAAGAAACATTTTCGTTTTTACAGAAACATACTCAGTTAGAAGTCTATATAATGAATTGAAAATTAATTGTAAATTCCAAAAAGACATTTTGAAATGTAACAATCATTAAAGTTTTGAATAGAAACTGAAAAACCATTTCAATTCCATTCAAATACACGAAAAATACAGTKAATGCCATAAAAGATAGRCAAATTTATTTACTTGCAATAAAAAAACATTTGGAAACCAGCATTAAAAATATGTCCTTCATATTGTATACCAATGTATAAACAAGTCACTGTCATCTGTTTCAAAAAAAAATCCTTTCATTCATCGACCATGAGCAACGCCTCCATCTTCTTTCTTATGATAAAACAAAAATTTTGCAAAGAAATAGATGGCGATTTTCTTCCTATGAAATTTGAGATATAGTTTATTTCTTTCTCACAATTTGTTGATGTGGCAATAATCAAAACAATCATGGAGATATTGCTTGCATAGAAAAACGATGTGAAAGAATAATCAGATTTTTTCTAAACAAAACAGAGAAAACATCAAAATAAAAGGTCGGTAAAAATCGATGCCTTAGCTCAAATTTAAAATTATGCAATCACATATAAACTTTGATATACAATCTTCTAAGGTGTAAAGTGAGTCAAATATGAGTAAGCTGGAATAAAATTGTTTAAAATTAGCAAAGAGGGAACATTGAAAAATCATCTTGATGATCAAATCCTTGTAGATCGAGGCAACTTGATGCATTAAATCATTTCAAGTAAGCTCCTAATACATATGCAAGCAACATGAAATAACTAGGAAATTCAAGAGACTCAAATAGTAAAAATCATCACGTTTCAATTCTATGAAAGATAAGCCCAAAGAATCATGTGAAAAAACCAATCCCCTAAGAAATGGAGCTATCAAACCATCTTTTGCAATCAAACAAGACTAGATCAATGAGCAATTGAGAATAGTATTTACAAAATTAAAATGGGGGACCTTTTAAAATTTGAGCAAAATTTAACGGGAGTTGTTGGGGCCCAACACTATGATAGCCATGGAATCTCATATCATCATTATATCAATAGGGGAAATACAAAGAATGTGCCATGCAACTTTCTTTAGGACTCAAACATATAAAAAAGAAGGAATATATTCAAAGACATTACAATATTGCAGCAGGCTCAGGGTGAGCTCGATGCTGGTAGCTAACTTGAAACTCTCAGACTAGTTGAGTAGCTTCTCATAAACTCCTTAAGACATTAACCAAATATGCATCTAAGCTCAAAGATCTTTTTTATATACTTTGCTACTGGGGAACATTGTCCCTTTCTATGCTGCTCCACTCGTTTGTCTGATCCAATTGCCTTGCATGCTTCAGGTACTTGCAAGTGCTCCACTTAGACTTTCTACATCAGGGGGAATCTTAACTGCCTGACCATCTCTTCTTTTGGCCACCCCACGTCTTTGTATGCTATTGGAACTAATCATTTAGGGATATATCCCAATGATTCCTTTCTTACTTCTGATGAGAATATTCTTAGCTTCTAACGTAACTGAAAAAACTTGTGCTAACACACACTTGGTAGTCTTTATGTTCCATGCTCTGTTGACTAAACCCGGTTCGATGCACACTTCATGGAAATCCTCGTGCACTTACTCAGGTGCAAATAGAACTTATAAAATGGGCGGACATCGGTCCCTTGGTGCACTCACACAAAACTTAACACAAAAATTTGGGTTCCAACAGGCCCCCACCACTATTATTTGGATCATCCTCGAGCCAACGACTGCATGTTGGACAATGGAAAAGGTGATTAAGAGCAGATTATCATTCTTAAGAATTGTCATGAATGCGTCCAGTTGTTGAAACCAGAACCTTCACTGGTGCTTGTGGATGTGAATGAGGGATTGATCAAAAGTCCCTCATGAGACACAAAATAATAGAGATAAAATATGTTCCCACTAGAGAGAGCATCATTCTCTCCTTAGATTTGTCTTTTCGAGTGGCCATACTGAGAAAAAGATCTGGACCGTTCCAAATCTGGGGGTTGGTGGGATGATGGGGTATGTGAGGGTATTGTTGGTAGGAACGAGGTTGATGAAAGGGAAGGGGACCAACCTGCCTGCTTTGGGGGAGTGGGTGATGATGAAGTGGAGGAGCAAGGGGTTGGGTGAGTCACTTAGTAGGGTCTCGGTGTACCAACAAAGGGGATAAATCATGGAGAAGATTCAAGTAGCTCTTACCCGAGGGAGGTGGAGGGCGGTCTTGATGAGAAAACCTGGTGGAGGAAGAGGGGGAGGGGTGGCTAATCCATGCCATAAGAGGGGAGCGAGTGGATCAGAATGAGACGAGGCATAAAATCATGATGAGAGGGGGTAGATAAATTTGTAGACTGTGAACTAGGGCCGTGAAATATATAGGCATGAGAGGGGATGGAGTGGGGTGAAGGGGGAAGAAGCAATGTGCGAGAGGGAATGGGGTGAAGGGAAATAAAGAGGTGACAATAAAATGCAAATGACGGGCAGATCAATATTGTGGATCGACCATACTTATGAAGGGTTATCAGAGAGTGTGATGTTGCAACCCGTTGTGATGATCTGGACCCTTTGTTACTTATTTGCTACCACCTGTGTGATTGAAATGAGTATTGTTAAAAGGCATGTTACATCGAATATGATATTGATAAATATTTTACAACCTATACTAACATTAATGTATTGATCTGTAAAGCTGCTAAAAGATTCAAATGGTGATTGACCCTTGAGGGCCATAGTACACTCTCAACATACTACCAGTAATGAGAACTTTGAGTGGTTTACCTTGTAGAGTTTCCATCTTGGTAGCTTATGCTTCATTGATATAGAGTAGCTAAAATAGACCCAACCAACGCACACATATCTTACCCAAATGCTGTAAATATTTATTGTCATATAACAAAACTAAGGATCCTGGCTGAAGGATTTTCTAGCAGATATTACGATCATGCCAGGCATTTTGTCTGTCTTTTTCGACCTCCTATCTGAATCCTTCCATAATTTGGTCTTCCTCGAGTTCCATAAGCTCATCCAACCTATGCTAGAGGGATTGATCATCAATCATCCAAGTTGTGAGGGTGACCTAGAGGCTGGGGACGACGGATTTTAATGGCATGACCGCTTCCTTACCATAGACTAATGAAAATGGTGTTTGGTTTGTCATCCTTTTGCACGTGGTTTGGTAGGCCCATAATACTACATGGATCCATTGATCCTAGTCATCACATTGCACATTACAAACTTTGGTTAAGGAAGATTCTAAAATTTTGTTGAAATCTTCAACCGTGCCATTAGCTTGAGGGTGATAGGGAGGGATATTTTGGTGATGGATCGTGAACTCCTGAGTGAGTTTTTAGATGATCTCATTTAGAAAATTCGATCCTTGGTAACTCATTAATACCCTTGGACATCCAAATTTGATGATGATGTTTTCAAAAATGAAGTGCATCGCAGTTTTTGCTGTAAAATCTTTGACTGGCGCTGCTTCATCCCATCTCATGAGATATTCCGTGGTAGTAATAATGTATTGCGTCACAGTACGACGTGCAGGTGGATTGATGGGCCCAACAAATTCTATTTCCCATTTTTTTAAGGGATCAAGGGAAGGTACTAGGAAGAGTGGGATCTCATCTCCGTGGTAGGGCTTACCCACTCGTTGACATATGTCACAACACTCACAATATTCTTTGGAGTCAGCGAAGAGAGAAGACCACCAGATCCCTGCACAGAGAATTTCATGCACGATTTCCTTATTAGTGTTATGACTGCTCACAATACCTTTGTGCGCCTCATAGAGGAGGGATCCCTATTTGTGTTCGAATGCACTATGACGTAAAATTCCATCAACACCCCACTTGTTCAATTGGCCAACAGTCAACTAACAATCGACACTGTGGGTCACCAGTAGGCATCTTTGTGCAAAAGTATATGACTTAGGCGTTAGTTCGGTGATGAGGAATTCTTTGATTTCAACCAATTAATCAAGTACATATTCCACTCGAAAGAGTTGTGCATCCAAAAGGTCATCGTCGAGGCTCTTAACAACTTCCCTTGTCTCAATTCACGACAAATGATCTAACCCCACATTGTGTTTCCCTGGTTTGACTACAACTTCAAAGTAAAATTCCTGAAATAGTAGCAACCATCGACAGATGAAGCCACCTAATATAGGTTTGTTAACTAAATACTTGAGGGAAGAATGATCAGTGAAGAATCTCAAGGTGAACCCCAATAATTAGTGGCAGAATTTTTGTAAGGCATAGACCATAGCCAGGCCCTCGCGCTTGGTTGTGGTGTATTTTCTTTATACATCTGATAGATTTCGACTGGTGATGTATACTGAATGATAAATATGGAATTATTTTGGTTGGGCGAGAATGGCGCTGAGTGCAATGGAAAAAGCGTCGACGTAGACATGGAAGAGCTTGGACCTGTTATCGCTCAGTTTGTAGCTTAGGTCAAGTAGCTGAAAAGGTAAAGGTCAAACTAGCGTAACAGAAGCTTCCCCACCCACTGTCACCTCGATGGGGGGCTCTTTCTATTTAGGGTGGCTAAACCCAAGGGAGACGTCCCTGGTAATCTGGGGTTTTGAAAAGGCAAAGGCTTAAAGGATCAAGGTAAGTTTTCCCTTTCACAGATTACCGCCAAGAAGATAGTCAAAATGAAGATAAACCGCAGAAAGGGAACCTGTTTGCGAGACAAGGCAACAATAAAACTAATACATGCAGTAGTGGTTAGTACTTCATAAATTACTGACTATCAATTATATATGAGCACATACAATAGTAATTATTGACAAAGTCAATGATTGCAATAATAACTATGGCTTATAATATTACTTCTCAATAAATACAGAATGATATAGCATCCAATAATGATGATTAGTCCTTGAATTAACACAATGCATTAAATATCATTAAATGCTCATATACAAAGGTTGTTGCATCACTATACTAGAGGTGACGTCAGCCTTGCTCTAGGGTTAGTTTTATAGACAAAGAGATCAACATTTTGAAAATAGGCCAATGAAAGTTATCTACACATCAATGTCTATCATCAGATGACTAAGCCACAATGTTTCATATCAACCTAAAGCTCAAAAGAGGCATGACATCATCATCAATCTAGGGTTAGTATACGTTAGGGTTAATTAGGGTTTTAAGTTTGAGAGTTTTGAAAGTTTTGTTTTGGCACAACAAGCTCAACGTTGGAGAGTTAGACCAGTGCCTTAGGGTATTATGGAGTTAGAAACAAGGGCAAGATCTCAGGAGGATCTAAATCTAAAGACAAGAGAGTTAGGCTCTATGGTGCTGCAATGGCAGGGCCCTAGAGTCAAAACCCTAAGGGGAGGAGGCTCATTTCGGTGTTTCTTAAGCAAGGCCTCATGATCCTCTCTCTTTCCTTAAATATCCTTGGCAAAACGGCTAACTTCAAAACATAAATCTAAGGGTGAAAAGTGTTGCAAGAGCAAGGCCCTTCAAACCCTAAAAGTCAAAACCCTAGGTGTAGATTTAACTAGGCCTAGGACGTCTTCTTTCTTCAACTTATGTTTAGATGCTAACTCAGAAAAAGGGGAATTAGTGTAGCAACAACTAGGCTATATCCTCCTTAATCAATGGCTAAAACAAGTTTTCAATCATGGGAACATATAGAAATGACCTACTTGTGTGCTTGCTACCTAGGGTTTCAAGATTAAGCTATATAATAACAATGTAACAATAAATGCAAGAGATTTAACCTACAACTATTCATTTAAGAAGTTTTGCATGAGAAATACACTTACAAATCATGAAGAGAGCTTATCAAACCCTAGTTGTAAACCTTCCAATGAGAGAAAACACCATAACATGCCAAGAACAATCCTCCACAAGAGTTGCGCCTCACTTCCAAGAGTAAAAATCCCAAGACAAAAGACTAAAAATGATCTCTCACAAGAGAGTGAGTTGTGTCATCTTTAAAATGAGAGGCAACGTCCTCTATTTATATCATCCAAATGACCTTTAATTAGAAAATAGGTCATTAAAATAGCCGGCAAGGTTGACTAACAATATTACACTGTTTTTTACATTAAATGCTAAAAATGTCACAATATCAGCTAAAAAAGGAGACGTCAGGCCCCTCTGAGGGAGACGTTGGCCCTTTTTGGGCAAGCTCAACATCCAGGAAGTAGAACGTTGGCCCTTTTAGGGATTCTCCAAGCTGCCACACGTTCTAGATGACCCCAGTACACTGCCACACGCTCCAGAAAACATCCAGCTGCCTTAGATGACATATTGTCCATCAAAAGCCATCGTCCCATCTGTAGTGGGTGATCCCCCCTAGGTTGGGCTTTGCCAAAGTGTCCTGGGTAGGAAATCCTTCTTCCTTCTTGTGCATTGGCTCATCACAACGTTGTCCTATCTCTACCATCCCAACAACCATCTGATGGGCTCTTCATCCCCATGGAGGTCCGAGCTAATCATCTCCCCATGTGTACCGGTCCACTGGTACCTGTCCACCGGGTATGGTCCTGCACATAAAAAACTACGCCCTCCATGGGCTCATCAGTCCTCGGGATCATAGCAATGTCAATCATATTTCATCATTAAATTTGT
>JZKD02S0365943.1:0-18727 GCA_000966675.3 Picea glauca
ATTGTTTTCAAAATTTATTCGATAATCCATAGTGTTGGTGATTGTTTCTCGATGCTTTGGATCTAGGATCTATTTTCGGGATTTACGATTATCTAATAAATTCTAAAAAGTGTTATTATTAGAATTGATCACTAAATCAAAAATTTTCATACATGAATTGAACTCAAGTTCTAGGACCACCACTAAAATAAATATGAAAATGCATCCATCCACAAACCATACCCTCAAGTTATATTACTTAGTTGACAACATATATTAACTACCATTCAATTAAACCATGACATCATGTCCCTACTATGTCATGCTCTATTTTTAAATCTAGTGGAATAAGTAACTATCCAAAATTATTTGGGTGAGGCCCAAGTTCAAACCCAGTGAGTTGTTACTATAAACCCCCGGTTAGTGTCAACAACCTACAAAATGATACCTAGAAAGAAACTTATGACTTACCAAGAACCTCTACTATATCAAGTTACTCTCAATGTCAAAAATCAATTATAAGAATAACATGCTTACAAGTTAAGGTTCATTTACATAAATTTCATTTTCATTTAATAATAATTCTTTGTCATGCCTCATCTAATAACTAAAGATAATTATCTATCAATTTTGGAATCTCAATTTGATAGCTAACCTTTATCTATCTCTAATGTTTGATTTGTACTAGGATTATCTTCATTTGATATTATAATATTTCACATAAGATGGAAAATGTCACTTTGCTTAAAGATTAAACTTGTAGAATTAAATTCTATTTTCTAAAATTCACTGAGCTCAAATGAGTGGTTTTTTATTTTTCTTTAAATAACATCAAAAATATTATCAAAAGGAGAAAAATATAGAAAGAATATTATATGTTAAGTTTTAATTTGAACAATCAAGTTTCAAGAAGAATGATAAGAGGAATGTTTCGAGGCGTTAGCAAGAAGGTTGCAAACAACTTTCTTTTTTCTTCGAAAGCTAAGCGGTTCTTCTTTACTCTTTGTTGATGTTGAGATCCCTAGTGAGTTATAGCGCACGAGGGATTTGAGATCTATTATGTAGAAAAGTGAACCTAGTTAATGTAACAATGTTTCATCCCTTTCCATTTTTCCTTTTTCAGAGGGAGATATTGAAGGGTCAATTGTTCCTGCATTCAATGTTAAAGGTAGAAAATAGGATTTTCATCAAGTTAAGATATGTTCTTTCGTTTAAAATTTTAGAGGTTTTATATGAATTTACAATGCCATATTTGATTCCTCCATCATATTTATTAGTGGAATCATCCAACATTTCCATCTTATATCTGTTTCGAGTTTTAAGTTTTTATCCTTGAATAAGTATAGTCACTAGGAATATTTTTTAAGTGAAGGAGGTTTGAAGCATTCTAACTATGAGTTGGGTGGATGTCTTTGGGTGGATATTTTAGGGAATACCAATAATTTAGATCAAGGAAAGGCATATAAGGGTCATAGGGAAAAGAAGAAGAAGGTGAAGGTAACAAAAATGAAGAAAAGGAAAGTTTGTATAGTGTTAGAAGAAGATATATTATTAGATCATCCTCTCCATTACCAAGAGTTAGCCCTGGTAGGAAATTTTCATGGAAGATTCATCTTTAAATCTATTGTGAGTGATTAGGTTAACAAATCATGGAGGGCCATTTTAAGGAATATTCAAACTTACCACCTATTGAAAAAAGTTTTATTAATGTTCATGTTTAGGAAGGATGTGGACAACCTCAGGAACAAAAACTAGTTTTGGAGAAATTCCTATCTATCACTAAAAGCGTGGTCTCCATGCTTCAACCATTTATGAGATAATTTGAATACTCAAGCAATTTGGGTCAAGCTTCCAACATTAACAGTAAAAATTCCAACATTACTAGTAAAAATATGGGAAAAGAAAATGTGTGTATACAATGGAGATTCTTTGGAGAGATATATCACCATATATGAAAGGACTAAAACTAAGATTTACAAATCAGTGGCTAGAATTTGTGTTGAGATGTATTTGAGGGAAGGTATTCCAACTTCAATGGATATTGTGTTTCCAAAATTGATTGATCAATTGAAACAAAATTGGTTGATCAATTAGGCCCTTGACTACTATAACATTTTGTTTCAATGCATTCTATGTCACAAGCGTGGTCATATTAAAAGGTAGTTCCCTTTTAGGTCTCATCAAGGTTTCTGGAACACCTCTAGTGGAAAGTATACTTGAATTTCTATTTGGAAGAGGGGGTTTCATGGATAGCTAATATGAGAACCATTCTAAACGATGTGTGGAGGAAAAAAAGGATGTCTGGTAGCATAGATATTCATAAGTCAATTTCCCCTTTAAAATATGGAATCTATAGGATCCCTTCTTGTGAGGGGGTTGACATGGTAGGTACATTATGGATGGTGAAATGATTCACTCAAGAATTTGGCAGATGATATTGACCATGACTGTAAATTTCAAATGATGTTTAAAAAAAAACCCATCATGGAGGAGAGGAATTTTCAATCCTTTATTCTATGCCAAACTTGAGAGATTTCCCCTCTCATGATTTCAAAAGTAGTTAATTGTCCCTTCCCCTCCTTTAGACTCTGTTACAATGAAATTCACATCGTATGGTTTGGATAGAATGGAGGTATGGGTAATGTTTTGGATAGAATGGAGGTATGGGTAGGTTCCATTTCATCCTCAAATGAAGCTTGGCATAAGCTTGAGATAAATAGTAGAAAATTTCAAAATGTCTTAACATTCTGAATACATAAGGAATGAAAACAAACATCATCTAGGATTGATGATAAAGGATTGGTAGGGCTAGTTAGTGAATACGGTTTTGTATTTTCCTCCATGACATGATTGTAAGATAATTGGATTAGAGGAGGATAAGAGTTTTTGATCTAGGTGGATATTGGTGGCCACCCACCTATTCCAACTGGCTCCTCATGTCTGTTTTTTATTCAGTACGTCTTTTTGTACTACTTTATAATTGTGATTTCTACACTTATGGGGCTGTATGAAGCCTCACACATTCTCCAAGTGGATGCGGGTGGCCTCTCACCTAATCCAACTGGCTTATTTTGTATGTTTTCATGTCAGCACATCTTGTTGTACTTTCAAGGTTGTTTGAGGCCCTAAACATTTTTTTTTTTACTCGCCCTAGTCAGACTATAAACGGAGTCAAAGTCTAACAATGGAATGTGTATTTCTCTAAAATACCTTTCAAATAGGCTATCACATGCCTAAAATGGAGTTCATATGAAAAATTTATGACCCTAGGAAGTTGAGTTACCAAATTACACCAACTTAACCATAGGGCCCACATGACTTTTCGCGTTTCACCTTCTCAGGTTAGGTATTTGGATGTCCAGGGTTTTGGAATTCATGAATAATATGAAAAGGGCCTCTCGAGCCTCATTTTAATCCATTCTTCTTAGACGGATGTGGGTAGAAACCACATCTCTTCTCAGAGATAACTACCACCATTCGAGCAAGTTTTAGTTTTGCAATTTTACAATTTCAACATATTTCATTATTTAATAGAAGATATTGTTCACTAGATATTTGTGTTATTCTTCTGATCTCTGTGTTTATTGTATTCATTATGTTAATCAATTCGTTCCGCTTCTAATTCTGGATCAGTGGTATCAGAGCGGTCTTATTTTCATTTATTTTTCTTCGTGCATGTGCCCGACAAGGTCTGGGTACAAGAAGTTGGGACTCGAACCAATCAATCCATTACCAAATCAATCACACCAAGCCCAAAAACAACTCATTGGAGATGAAAAGAAATATGATGGAGCAGGAGATACTATTAAAATGTTGCTCGAGGAAGCCCTCGTGCGATAGAGGAACGAAATTATGGACAACTTCGCATATATCCTTCAACGGTTTCCCATGAGAGAAGTATATTCATCAAGCATCCATGAAACCCCCTTCAAGGTACAAGTAAATTTTGATATTCCATTATTTGAAGGACTTATAGATGCGGATGTTGTAGGTAAATGGTTGAATTTGCTCGAAGGATATTTTTCGGTCCACAATTTTTCTGATAGGGAAAAGATCACTTTTTCACTTCTCAAGGTCATTCCCCATGTTAAATACTAGTGGGATACTTACTTTGAGCAAAGGGCCGTGGAGGAATCTGCAATTTTTGTGGTGGCCCCTACATGGGATTCCTTCTAGGACACCATTAAAGAATAGTACTACCCTGTTGGAAGCTACAAGGACCAATACACCACATAGACCACCCTACGTCAAGAAAGGGACCAGACAGTACTAGACTTCACCAATATTTTCCATACCCTACGTGCCAAATTGGGTATCAAAGATTATTTGCATCATCTGGTGCTCAAATACCGTGGTTTTATTTATAGATAAATTCAAACAAAAATGGAGTTCCTGGGCATCGCCTCATTGGGAACGTCTTATAGATATGTTGTCAAGATCAAGCATAAAGTTAAGCAGAAACAATGAGAGTTTGGATCTACAAACCCCTCATAGTCGAAGAAGGGAAAAGGCAACCCAAACCCACACAAAAAGGGACCAGGTCAAGATGTCCACCCTTGGGACTTTCCATCCAAGCCACAACACAAGAAGGGAAATAAGAAGACGAAGAAGGACACGAGAAAATGATTTGAGTACCATAAAATTCCTTGGCACAACACCAATGAATGTCTCTCTAAGTAGTGTCTCATGGTTGAGTTGAAGGCTTCTGAGTCATAGGTTGATTCTGATTCTGAGTCAAATCCTGAAGGAGGGAAGCAGATTATTGATGTTGAACCTAGTGCCACGGTCGCTACCACTAAAGTCCGGCAAAGAAAACTAGAAGAACCAGAGGAAGGGGAACGCCTCTTTCACTCATAGATGTGAGTCAAGGGGGCTCTGATTCATTTCATTTTCGACAATCTTCGTTAGAAGAACCTGATTTCAGAAGAGGTCGTCAAGCGGTTGAACCTTCCAATGACACTGCACTTGCAGCCCTACACCATCAGCTAGCTTTTTCAAGGAAGATATCTTCATTTCATACAATAGTTTTGTCTTCCCTATGACATAAATCCTTTCAAAGATGAGGTATTGTGTGATATTTCCCCCCTTGAAGTTTTTGATGTTCTTTTAGGACAACCATATTTGTGGAAGAATCATGTTGTGTATGAATCTAGACACCGCAATGTTATTATTACTTTGGGTAGATAATTGTACAGGATCCCAGAGGTGGTACCGCCTACTGATATTTATTTAATCTATGCTAAGCAATGCAATAAGGTCATTTCACAAACTGGCAAGTTTGTCTTCTTTATGATTTGTGCTCATAGTAAGAAGAAGGTCACTGCCACATCCATGGCCTCTATACAATGCCTCTCTTTGCAGTAGAAGAAGGTGGACGAGATCGTGGAAGAATACAGAGAAATATTTTTCTCACCTACAGGGGTATCAATGCACTCCCAAGTCAAGCATCCAATTGATTGAACCTAATGCACCTCTACCTAATGAACCAGTCTATCGGCACTCATTGATGGAAAATGAAAAAAGAAGGCATCAGATATAAGAGCTTCTTCAAAAGGGGCACATCATACCTAGCTCATCCCCTTATGGAATCCCGATTGTACTGGTGTAGAAGAAGGATGAGACTTGGTGACTCTGCATTGATTACATAGCCTTAAAAAAAATCACAGTCAGGAACCACTACCCCATTCACAGGATTGATGACTTTCTTGACCAAATAAAGGGGGAAAATTTATTCAGCAAGATTGACCTAAAGTCTAACTACCACCAGGTTCCCATCGAACCAACTGATGTATGGAAGACAACCTTCAAGTCTAAACAAGGTCTCTATGAATGGCTAGTCACGCCCTTTGGCTTAACAAATGCACTAACCACTTTCATGAGGTTGATGGAGGATGTATTGAGAAGCTTCACCAACTCCTTTTTGGTAGTATATTTTGATGACATCCTCATCTTCAACAGAACGTGAGAGGAGTAGATGCGGCATAGTTAGTAGGTTTGGAGCACTCTGCGACAGCACAAGATTTATGCCAACTTGGAAAAATTATCTTTTGGCATGAACAGGGTCCAATACCTGGGATACAATGTTGATTAGCATGGGGTAAATGTCGATCCATCTAAGATCCAAGTCATTCGTGACTGGCCATCCCCGACCACACTAACTGATCTTTGAAGCTTCTTTGGGATTAGTCAATGTTTACTGACTGTTCATGTTGGTATTCTCCCATATTGCATGGGTCTTCAGCCAGGTGACCAAGGGCGTTGGTAGGGCCAAGTTCATGTGGGGGAAGGAGAAACAATGAACATTCGAAGATCTGAAACATCGTTTGTGCTCAACTCTGATACTCTCCTTGCCCATTCTGCAACAACCATTTTAGATTGATACTGATGCATCTGACTATGATGTGGGAACATTTCTCACTTAGCATGGGCATCTGGTGGAATACCATAGTGAGACACTCTTTGACACTATCCAGAAATACCCCACCTATGAAAAGGAAATGCATTTCATTGTGCAAGCATGTCGTCAATGGAAACATTACATTCTGGGGAAAGAGATGATCATACACACTGATCACAAGCCTATGCAGTTCATATAGACATAGTGGAAATTTTAGAATGAACACCATCATAAGTGGTCCACCTACCTGCAGTAGTTCCATCTCAACATGTAGTATAAGATAAGTATCTCCAATTGTGTCATTCACTGCCTTAGTCAGCTTCCTATGGCTGCACTCACCACTGTGCTCCATTCTTGTGGACATGAAACATCAGAGTGGCCCCAAATTTACCAGCAAGATCCGGACTTCGCCACCACATATTATCTCTTGGGTACAGGTTCCACTGTCACTGATTTTCACATTCAGGACAGACTCTTATGCCACCTGGGCCATCTATGTGTTCCTACAAGTGAGCATGAAAAGTTGATTTGGGAAGCCCATTATAGTCGACTGGCAGGACATTTTTGTGTAGAGAAAATTGTGGTCATTCTTCAAAAAAAAAATTGTTGGCCAAAACTTAGACAAGACGTCAGCAAGTATATCAGATATTGCACTTCTTGCACCATTTCCAAGACAAGCATCAAGAGGCAAGGCTTGTACACCGTTCTTCCTATTCCTGAGAAGCCATGGGAATATATCTCCATGGATTACATGTCTGGTTTGTCGTCCACCAAGCACGGAAATGACTACGTGTTTGTGGTCATTGATCGGTTTTCGAAGATGGCCATCCTCACAGCCTGTAAGAAGAATGTCACAGTGGTAGATACTGCCAAGCTCTTCTTTGAACGAGTTTGGGTTCACTTTGGGATACCACAGACCATCATCTTCGACCGATATAACAGGTTCCTCAACACCTTTTGGTCAAGTCTCTCTTTTCTTTTGGACACCAAGATCACAAAATCCACTTCTTTCCACCCCCAAACCGATGGCCAAACCGAGGTCATCAATTGGAATTCTATGCATCCACGTACATGGGATGGGAGTCTCCCATATGTCCAAAATAGTTACAACAGGGCTCTCCATAGTTCCCCTGGCCATAGCCCATTTCAAGTGGGTATGGGATTCCAACCCTTTAGATGCATTCATGCTGAACTTCCTCTTGCTACCGCATAGACAAACTCTTCCCCTGATTAGTATGCCATTGACAAAGCCACCAGATTCATTGAGAGGATTCAACAGATCCTCCAATAGGTCTAGGATATTTTGCAGAAATCCAATGCTAAGCACAAGTAGTGCCATGATAAACACAGGGTACCACATCAATTTTAGGTTCGCGACAAAGTTTGGTTACATTTGTAGAAGGAGCATCTCACCAAGCCCTGTCAAAATCTTCTCCCACTTTGTTATGGGCCTGACACTATAACCAAGGTTGTGGGTAGCAATTCTTTTGAGCTCAAAACTCCACTCTTCCTTGGTCTACATCCAATATTCAATTTGGGCCTCCTTCAACCATATTTTCTGCCATTATTGGACACCTTTTAGATTGTTGAACAACTGACACCAACAGATCTCAATTGTGACTGCATGGAACAAGCATCCACCAAACATATAGTGAACACACAGGTCAAGGGAACTCTCCAGCAGTGAATCCATCTTTATCGGGTTGTCAAGGCAAGGAAACTCCTACACCAAGGAAAGTGGCTCACTCGGGGCCAAATCCAGCAGAAGTTTCCTCACCTGATGGGGGAACTCAACACAATGGACATCATTTATTCCTAAGGGGGGAGGATTGATCCAAGTGGATATTGTTGGCTACCCACCTATTCCAACCGGCTCCTCGTGTCTTTTTTTTATTCAACACGTCTTTTTGTACTGCTTTATAATTGTGAGTTCTACACTTATGGGGCTATATGAAGCCTCACACATTCTCTAGGTGGATACGAGTGGCCTCTCTCCTAATCCAACTATGTTATTTTTTATGTTTTCATGTCAGTACATCTTTTTGTACTTCTATGGATGTTTGGGGACCTAAATGTTATTTTTTTTTACTCGCCATAGTCAGACTATAGACAAAGTCATAGTTTGACGAAGAAATGTGTAGTTCCTTGAAAGACCTTTCCAATGGGCTATCATGTACCTAAAATGGAGTTTGTATTCAAAAGTTACAACCCTACGAAGTTGATGTACCAAATTACACCAACTTACCCATAGGACCCACGTGATTTTTGGTGTTTCACTTTCTAGGGTTAGGTTTTTGGATGTATAGGGTTTTGTAATTCATGAGTAATATGAAAAGGGCCTTTGGAGCCTCATTGTAATCCATTCTGCTCAAACAGATGCACGTAGCAGCCACATCTCTTCTCATAGATAGCTACCACCATTTGACCAAGTTTCAGCTCTGCAGTTTTACAGTTTCAGCCTATTTCATTATTTAATAGAAGATATTTTTCACTCGATATTTGTGTTATTATTCCTATCTCTGTGTTTATTGTATTCATATTGTTAATCTGTTTGTTCCTCTCCTAAATCTGGATCAATTTTGGATCACATCTAAAATATCTTTGAATATTAGTGAAAAAATAAAATCTTGGTGGAGGTGTCTCTAAAGTGGTAGGAGGATTGGAAAATGATGATAATATCATTGGAGTATCTATTAAGGGAAAAATGTCTTTCTTGTCAAAGGAAAAGAAGAAGGCATAAAGGGAGGTGAAATCAATTAAATAGAGTACAAACAAATGGTCCCTTAGATTGGGGATATCCTCTAGAATAGTTCAAAATGGTTTTCAATTCTCCTACGAGAAAAGAACAATTCTCAGGGCATTAGTTTAAATTCATAATTCACATGTTTTATTGATTCAAGAGACTATGGTTAAGGGGGAAACTAATATTGGTTTGTTTAGTAGTGTGCTAAAAGGTTTTTTTTTCTTTAATTGAACTTCTTAGGGAAATATGAAGGATTATTAATTCCATGGAACAATAAACACATATTAGTTTCCTTAGAACTTCTTCATTTTTCCATTAGGACTAAAAAAATTTCCTTAGATTTGAGTAGGTATTTTGATATACTGAATATATGTGGTCCATATGTTAATAATAAATAGTAATTGGAGGATATTATTCAAGAGTACTACATGAAGACGGAGGATCTACAATTTTTGGAGGACCTAAATTTCACTTTTAAAAGGTGAGAAATGTGTGGGTTTCAAGTTAAACAAATTCCTTGGCTAATTATTTAATTCATAAGTTGCAAAAAAATAGTTTATTAGGTTTGTATCCTTTGAATGTTAATCTAAACTAAGGAAACAAAAATAAATGTGATGACAAAATCTCTAAATGATTTGACATATTTATGGTAGGAAACAATATCTTGATGGAGTTCAATAGAGTTAGGACTTGGTTAGGCCATGGGACTTGCTCGTATCACTTTCCCATATTCCTATAGCTAGAAAGTAATGATGGGAATCCGCTTGGACCCTTCAAAATTATTCCTTTTTTGATACAGAATAAACACTATCAGACTTTGGTAAAGAAATAATGAAATCCATTTAATTCTGAAACTGAATAAACCACAATGTTCCAATTCAAGAAAAATTTAAAAAGGGTTAAAAAGGTGACCATGGAGTGGGAAAAAGAAAATTTTAGGAATTCACATAAATATTTTCTAGTTGTTGAAAATCACATCGACTATGAGTTTAGGGATTTCTCATCACAGAGTTTTGAGTGGTCTATTGTAGGAATGAAAGACATGTGTTGTGTGAATTAGATCAAGTTAGCAAGAAAATGAAGAAGTGAGAAAAATGATTCTATGAAGTTAATAAGGAAGTGGTCAATTTTAACCTTCAATGAAGTCAATGTCTTGAGAAGTGGGAATGGAATTTTTTGGTGGAAGTTCAAGAATGAGATAGGTATGCTATGAAGGCTATGACTCAATTGAGGACTTTGCAAGAAATGGAAAAGAGATCAAATTCTTCACACAAATTCAAATGAACATGTATCTATTGTTGGACTTGAATCTATATTTTATCATCTTGTTCATTTCTAATGTCATGAATTTATGAAATCCCCCCAAGAGGTAACTCAATCCCCCCTCCCTCAACTTCCATCTTAATTGATGAAATATCTTTACATGGATATTTGGGACTAAAAGTTTGGGAAATTGTGGTGCTCCTCCTCCTTAAATACAAAAGCATCTAAGGATGAATCATACTTCAAGGATCTCCCAAGAATGGAAAACTAGAAGGAGGAGTCTATGAAGAATTTCCATGTGATAGAAAGAATCCTTCATGGGCCAACATTCTAGTTTTTATTTTTGTATGAAATGTGATATAAACAATTGTTAATTTTGGGTCTCTTTGTAAGGAAATATACCTACCATGTTAGATAATTCAGGTCTTTTTTAGGTAGCTATAAGGTTTTTTTAGAAAAAAACCTTGGTATTTTTGGTATTATATTTTGGACACATTACTCTATTTTTGTATTAGACTTCTAACTAGAGACGACATAATTTTTTCTAATATAGTGATATTTTATAATGTTAAAAAAATAGAGTTCATTTTTCCATGTAGAAAATTTGTGGTTTTTTTTTATTCATTCATATATTATTATATAGCTTACATAATATGTGTTTGACTAAGGTGGAGGTGTCGAGTTCAAAATTGATTGAGAATGGATCATTATACAAATTTTCATCTATGATGGTACTTGTTGGGCGGAAAAATTGGAGTTATTGGCTCGTGGGGACAAATTTAGGGGTAGGTCTTGTTCTAGTGATTTGAGGTCTACAACCTTTTGGATCCTATTTAAATCAAGAACTTTCCAACTATGCGAAAATCACCTCAGTCAAAGTTCATCTACAAAATCTATTACTCACGTGTTGACCTATCTTATTGACCACCGTGATATCAAGTGGATGCCACATTAGCTCATATTACTCACACATGTAGAGCTATTCATGTATGGACTTTCAATAATATTCTAGAGGGTCCAAAACCCTAAAATTAATTAGGGATTGAGACATGCAAAAAACCCTAAAACTATCCATGAATATCTATCAAACCATGTTAAATACCGAGACACTAGAAAATGAATGGATTCCATTATTATTGTATTAATTTTGTTCCACATTTGAGTAGAGAATCTAGAAGTGGGGTATTGATGTGGAATAGAGGAAGTGTGAGCTCATGTAACATCTACACTAGACACAATGTCCATGGAAACTGCATATGAAATGCCCATTTCTTTGTATTTTCATTTCATAACTAAGAAGAAAAGAGTAGACAATAGGCCTCACCTTCTAGTTGGTTTTTCCCTGTATTGTATCTTCCTAGGGTACATCTTATGTGCATTGCATGGATAGTGTATTATTTTCTTAGCTCCTTTCATTTCAGTTTCATTTCATTGAGTATTTCATGCATTAAGCTAGTAACATCCAATCCAAATCTTAAGTAGAACATTACATAACAATATATTTCAATAAAATTATAAGATCTATTATGACAAATTGTTCCAATGGAACATCCACAACAATTTATAGATCAAAAAATGAAAAATTGAAATTATGTGCAATGTAATCATTTAATACGACCCAAATTATATATGCAATGTGAAGGTTGAATATGTGATGGATTGTAAAAAAAACACACATTATTATGTATGTGATATAAATACATTACAACACATCGATTATTTGTTCTACAATGTATTTGGTAATGAGCTCAAAACTGGAAAAAACCCATTATTGATCAATTCATTGAGTCTATACATGTGATGTAAAACATCACTAATTTAATCTCTTATATTAACATCAACATAAATCGTTTCAATAAACTGAGATAAATGGATATAGAGAACACTCATGACAGGTGTATGCCAAGATGGTGTGAATTAACATGCAATCGTGGTTTGACTCTAAAGAATGCTTGGCCTAAGAATTGTTAAGGTTTTGAAAACTACTCACGCTATTATATTGTGTTTTACTAAATTACTTATTATTCTTATATCCACAATAAAGAACAATAATGCTAAATTGGCAAACTAAGTTTGCAATTCTTTTTGTGAATTCAAAGGCTCTACTACATAATGGAAAAACAACAATATTGTATATAATTATCACCAAAATAGGTCCAACTTAACACTGAATATCACAAGCACCAATAGGGAACAACTCCTTGGCGGTGGAAACCATTTTTAAGAGAGGAAACATTGAGGAATATGTGTACCTCAACCAATTTTATCCCTTCCAACATTTGACAAATCCATAATTAAATGGATATAAGCTAATATAATAAACACAAGAGACATAAACTTGGAAATGCACACAAATCTTATAGTTTTCATAGCCTAATATTAATTTGACCATCTTAAAATGATACTGACACTCATATATCAACACTAGATTAAACATTTAATATATAATGACTTCTATGTCAATATATAAGAATGTACAAATAAAAACATTTTAATTCATTCTTTTATTTTTACATTTCCATCTATTTTGAAAATTTTATAGTTATTTTGGAAATTTTGAATGTTAGGGAATTAACCCCTCACATAGATAGAACAATATTTTTCCATGTAATAAAAGTCGACATTAGTTAATACGGCCTAAATATATTTTCCGTGTAATAAAGGATTACATTAGTTAGAAAGACCTATTTAATAATTGTGAACAAGTCAATGTAAGAAGACTTAATACAAGCTTTCACTTCTAGGAAAATATTACTCTAGAATGTTCTTTAGAAAAGAGAATTAGTACAAATAAGAGTACAACGAATGAGAAATCTTGTCTTAGAATTATTATAATAGAAATTTTATCAGTTGGAGGTTTCCCCCTTAAAGAGGAAAGTGAACATTGCTTTCTTTAAATAATGTTATTATTTATGGTATTGTTCTTCTCAATATTTTGTTGTTCCATTGATATCTTATGAATATTATTGTTTCTGCATATTATATTATATCTGGTACTTTACAAGTGGTATCAAAGAACTTTCCTTGGTAGGAATTGTGGGTAGAAAAAATTCTAAGGTAGAGACGTGTACTCTTAGCGTCTTTAGAGAACATAGATATGTCATTCAATGGGTAAAATTGTGGTGGAGAAGACTACATGCAAGCGATATAGATGTTTTCACAGGGTTTCCTAGAAATGAAAATTTTTATCCCTTGTTGGAAACCTATGTAACCCCTCTTGGTACCCCTCGAGTGGTACTGAATTAGACATAATATGTACATGAACATCACTCCCATGTATCGACAAGTATATAGAGAGTCCCCTAGGTCTCTTGAAACTAGCCCTAAATCAATCAATTGGTCGCCTGACTACTATAGTGCCACAGAGAAGAAAACTCAGAAAGATATTCTCCAGTACTTAGGTAATCAGGTAGTACATCTAAGGGTAGGTCAAGCCTCCTTAGTTGGTTCCCTAAGATATTGGGCCAAGTATTATTGTTCGACCCTGCACGTATATCAGAGAGCTATAGCACAAGGAAAACCCTTTCCATAGTTTCCCTACAAACCCTAACCAAGGGGGAATATTCCGACAATAAAGGATATTTTTTCCTTGAAACCTTGCCTCCCGCATTTTGGGTGAAAAATCCTACACATTTTTTTCTATTAAGAATTTGGGCATTTCAACATTGCAGTATTATTTAGGATGGAGTGTAACTTCGTGGGAGTAAAATCAAAATGTCTAGGTCTAGTTAGCACCCTTATTTGATACCTATCTCATTGGATTCCTATATCTGTCTTGGTAACTATGATACCTATTATTTTTAACCTTTTGTTTTTACCCCATGGACCCATACCCTTCTTGACACCTTTATGTCCCACTTCTCCCATTGGTTTTCTCTCGTTTCTCTTATCGTAGTGGTATATATCACTTATCTAAATTTTTTTCCATGGACCCACCCCTCTTTCCCTCATGGATCCCACCCACCAAGAAGAAACCAATCATAAACTAAATATTGACCTTACTTCCCTTCAGGCCCAAGTGAATAAGGTCATTTCTTCCATTCATGCAAAAATGGACTACATCTAGGAACAACTTGAAAGCCAAATTGTTGAAGACAATTCCTCTCTACAACAATTCATGAACAAATTCCATTGTACTTCCTCATTCAACCCACCTCTCTATGTTGAATATGTTGACTCCAACTGTCCTTTACACTCTCATTCTAAGTCCCTACCTCATGACCCCTGTCTTCCAAGAGTTTAGGTGAAAAAAATTGATGGATATGATCTAACAACTTGGGTCACCCAAATGGAACAATATTTCTCCCTGCATGGCATTATTGATGAGTTAACCAATATTCGTTACAAAATTCTCTATTTAGATCTGAAATGATGGCAATGGTGGCAATGGTGTAGAAATTCATGTCAATGGTATGTTTCTTGGTCACAGTTTGTTCTTGAGCTATATGAACACTTTGACATAAACACCCACCATTTAGGACGTCTGACCAAGTTGAAACAACCTAGAATAGTGGAATATTTTATTGTTTCCTTTGAGAACTTGTCTTTCTGAACGGAGGGCATGACAAATTCTTTTTTCGGGGAATTTTTTATCAGTGGCCTCAATGATGAAAATTGAGCTCAAATAATAATGTATCACCCCCATAATTGGTTGGAATAAGATAAAAGTGCCAAGGAGGAACAACAGGTCATCTTAGCCCAGAGCAGAAAAACCACTTTTGTTCCCCTCCCTAAACCCACCACCCCATCCCCTAAGGCCACTCCTCTCAAGGTCCAAAATTTAACAAAGGAAGAAATGGTTGAACATGAACTCAAGGGTCTCTACTATAATTGTGATGACAAATAATTTCCAAGGCACAAGTGTAAAGAACAAAAACTCTTTATGGCCATTTCATAGGATGTTTCTGATGGAAATGTTGAGGTCTCTCTTAAATATGAGCTACCCCAAATAAATAATATTTTTTCATCCATTGATCCTTCTGAAGTTTAACTATTGATTTTAATGAATCCTCTCACTTGTTTTTATGCTCCCCAAACCCTCAAATTGATTTCTTATATTAAGCACCAAAAATTCATTATCCTAGTTGAAAATGGAAGTGCTCATAATTGCATCCATCACCGCCTTTCTCAAGAGGTCAATTGTTATATATGTGCTATCAAAAAATTTCAAATCATGATTTGTAATGGTGGTTCCATGAAATGTGTGGGGCGTTATGAAAATGTGTGCCTATAGATTGTTCATTATAACCTTAAATATCACATATTTTATACTGACATGAGTGGTTGTGACATTGTAATTGGTTTTGAATGGTTACACACTCTTGGCCCAATAACCATGTATTTTAAGGATTTAACCATGCAATTCCAATATGAAGGACAACAATATAAATTACAAGGCATTATTGTAGGGTCCCCAGGGATCATTAGTTTCCACCACATGGAAACATTACTCAAAAAAGGTCATTTTGTCATCATTACCCAACTCCATTCCATTCAAGCAATTGAGACACCCTTGGTACACCCCGACCTTCAAGCTATCCTTTCCCTCCATCCGACTATTTTCCAAACTCCCAAGGGTCTTCCCTCCTCCCATGAAGACCATGACCATTACATTCCTTTAATCTAGGGAAATGTTCCTCCTAACGTTTTCCCTTATTTCCATCCCTTTGCTAAAAAAAATGAAATTGAGAAAATTGTCCAAGGATTGTTAGAAGTCGGTGTTATTTGTTCGATTACCAACCCCTATTCTTCCCTTGTTTTCATGGTCCTCAAGAAGGAAGGAACTTGGTGCATGTGTCATGATTTTTCGTTCCCTTAACAAATATACCATTCCCATCATAGATGACATTCTAGATGAACTCATTGGGGATCAATACTTTACCAAAATTAACCTTTGTTGAGGCTACCACTAGATATGTATGAAAGAGGAAGACATCCCCAAGACTGCATTTCACACTAGTGAGAGCCACTATGATTTCTTGGTTATTCCCTTTGGCCTCTATAATACCCCCTCCACTTTTCAAAGTCTCATGAATCATCTCGTTCATCCCTTCCTACATCACTTTGTGTTAGTTTTCTTTGATGATATTACCATCTATAGTAAAATGTGTCCATCCCATCTCGCCTATGTAGATCAAGTTCTCCATCTCCTCTCCAAGCACCAAGTTTTCCTCAAAGAGTCTAAATGAGCTTTTGGCACCTCTAAATTTGAGTACCCAAGTCATATTATTGGAAAAAATGGTGTAAGAGTGGATCCCAAGAAAATTAAATCTATGTAGAATTGGCCTCTCTCTAAAACTATTAAAATTCTATGTGGTTTACTGGATTTAACGGGATATTGTCGTAATTTTGTTCAAAATTATGGAAAAATTGTGTCTCCTCACACAAATATCCTTAAAAAGAATGCTTTCAATTGGACTCCAAAAGTTGACCAATCCTTCCAAGAATTGAAAAAAGTTATGTGAAATACTCCTATACTAGCTCTACCTGACTTCACCAAGACCTTTGTTCTAGAATGTGATGCATGTGGGAGACAAATTTGGGCAATCCTCATGCAACATGGATGACCTTTGGCTTTCACCAGCAAATAATTGTCGTACCAGCATTTGAGCCAATTGATTTATGAAAAGGAAATGTTTTCTATTTTACATTCAATGGATATATGGAGCCCTTGTCTATGGAATAACGTTGCCAAATTAAGATGGATCATCAAAGCCTCAAGTACTTCCGAGAACAACAAATTTTATCCCTGTAGCAAAACAAATGGGTGACCAAGCTGTTTGGATATGATTATGATATTATTTCTAAGAAGGGAAAATAAAATGTGGTGGTTGATGCTCTTTCTAGTAAACATGAAGATGAAGGGTCCCTCTTTTCCCTCTCGTTCATTGTCACGGTATGGGTTTAGGTTGTTTGAAAAGAATGGTTTCAAGAACCCAAAATTTCCATCCTAATCTGAAAACTTCAATAAGATCCCCAAGCTACTCCAGGGTACTCTTGGAACAATGACAAGATTCTCTATAAAGGTCACTTTTATTTAAGAAAACAAACAACACTTAAATCCAAGGTGCTCTATGAGTTTTATGCTTCACCTACAATAGGCCATTCAAGTTTTACCAAAACTTATGAATGGGTCAAATGATCTTTCTTTTGGGATGGTATGAAACATGGCATATACAAATTTGTGCTTGAATGTGATACATGTCAATGAAATAAGGGAAATATTTTCAAACCTTTGGGTACACTCCAACCACTTCCACTTCCACCTACAATTTGGATATAAATTTCTATCGATTTCATTGTTTTCTTACCCAAATAAGGCAATAAGTTAGTCATCATGGTGGAAATGAATCATCTTTCCAAATATTCTCATTTCTGTGCTCTTCAACACCCGTTCAAATCATCCATAGTGGCTCAAATGTTTATCGATAATATCTTCAAAATCCATGGAATGCCTCAATCTATTTTTTTTTACCGTGATCCCACTTTTACCAATAATTTTTGGCAATAATAATTCATGCTTCAGGGAACTCAATTGCATCTCAGAACAATCTATCATCCCCAGGCTAATGGCCAAATGGAAGTGGTCAACAAGTGATTGGAAACATATTTGAGGTGTTTTTCATCTAATAAACAACATGAGTGGGTTCATTGATTACCCCTAGTTGAATGGTGGTACAACACCTCTTACCATACTACCACTCGCATGACTCCTTTTGAAGCAGTCTAGAGACAGAATCCACCATCGATTCTACCATATATATTGGGTGTCTCCAAGGTTTAGGAGGTTGACCGCAATCTTACCATTCACATGACCATTCTCTGTATTCTCAAAGAAAATTTGGTAATGGCTCAAAACTGCATGAAGCAACAGGAGGAGAAGGGTTGTTCTAAACGTCAATTTTCTAAAGGGTATCGGGTGTTTCTTCATCTCCAACCATACAATAATATTTCATTCAAATCCCAACAGTGTCAGAAACTTGCACCAAACTTTTAGGGTCCTTATACTAGTCTCAAACGCATGGTTAAAGTATCATATCAGTTAGTTTTTCCTGGTCACTCCAAGCTACATCTTGTTTTTCATGTCTCATGCTTGAAGAAAGTGGTTGGCACCAAATGCTACACCTAGATCAGCCTATTGGATTTGGATGAAGAAAGTTCTATCTGGTTGCATCCACAAGCCGTTTTGGACTAGCGAGAGCATTGCCTCCGTCAATGCACCATAAAGGAAGTTTTGGTTCACTAGAAGGATACTCCACGAGAATATGCCACTTGGGAACTGAGTACCAATCTATACTAGTTTCCTCATCTTAAGTATTGAGGACAAGGCTCTCTTTCAAGGGGGA
>JZKD02S0365954.1:8197-18727 GCA_000966675.3 Picea glauca
AAACCAATGCCCGCACAATCCCTTTCCAAAGAGAGAAGAAGTACATCTGTTGCAACAAGGTTGTTGTTCAGAATCCACCAGTACCTCTGAGTTTGAATATAGCTCAGAAGAAGAATAAGTCTTGATAAATCAAAATTGCAAATGTAAAAATCCAAACTTTTGCTCTTGTGAAGATAGTTCAAATAATTCTGAGTCTAATTCTGAACCAGAAATTAATCTTCGCCAAAAGATAAAAATCTGCATGTTCAACAACGCTGGAGATCAATAGGCACATATGCTAGCACATATTAAGGCCCTACCAGAAGGAGATATGAAGAATTCCCTTCTGGAAACATTTTTGAAATCAATCAAAACAGAACAAAGGTCAAGGTATGCTGAATCTTCAAAAAGAGAACCTTTGTTTTTAGAAGCTTCCTTTGATAGAAATACAAAGAATTTTATTAAATATAATAAGGAAGCAAAGTTACAACATACATCAGTAACTGATCTAGCTAGAGAAAGGATTCTTTTGAGAAAGGAAGTTATTGATTTGAAAGAAAAATTAAATAAATTAGAAGAAGAGTTTGAAGACAGCTACAAAGTAGACTCTTGGGTCAGGCAAGAAATCAGAAATATCAGGGATCAGTTAAATTCCAGACCACCTCCTATGGAGGATGTACCTTTCAAAAAGCCAAAAACTGCAGCTCAACTCCAAGGGTTAGCAACAATGAAAATCTTGCTCGTGAGATTTCAGAAATAACAGGTGGAGATTAAATTAGAAATAAATTATGAAATCTTTTGTTTGAATGCACTATTGGATACAGGATCAGATATGAATTTAGTGCATAAAGATTTAATTCCCCACAAATACTGGTTCCCTAGCAGTTATTCTGCTATAGGTCTGGGGAATGTTTCTACAGAAATGGATTTTGAAATTCCCAAAGGAATTTTATTGTTTGATGAATATGCATTGGGAATGAAATTTTTATTATCTGAATTACCAGTCGACTGCATTCTAGGAACTCCTTTCCTATCTGCAGTAGAGCCACATGGCTCATCTCAAACTCCCAGCGGTGAACATGGATATTTTATCACTTTACCAAGTATAAATGGCCACCGGCCAAAAAGGAAGACCTTAGCTTTTATCTCAAAATCACATGCCCAAATTGCATATTGTTCAAAAAGCATGGTGATTATCAATACTTGGGATGATTATAGAAATACTCATGTCACATAATATCTAGATGATCATACAACATGGGATGTATATTGTGAAAATTGGGTACCAAAATGACAGTTAAGATGGTCTGAAGGGATAGAGTTTGGATTACCAGGTTTCTCTACAAATACTAGCATTCATGTCATTCCACCTCAACATGTGATAGGACAAATGCACCAGGCATCTACTATTGCATCCAGACAAAAGTTGGTTGAAATGGGAGACTTAACTAGAATCAGAACTGCTAACAGAAACTGGTTCTGTCAGACAATAGAGAGATGGAACCAAACTCCGGCATGGAACTTTTTCCAAATTAACAGAATGAGAGATATACAGTCATCGCCACAAAAAGATCCTCATCAACAAATGTTTCAAATAAATTATTTCCAGTATAAAGCAATGTGGGATCATGTTTGCTTATGGACTGACAGATATAAATATTACTATTGTATGATTAAATTTTTTGATCAATTTTCATCATTTCCAGAACCTGACTGGCTTATAGATTGGTGGAAAAAGTTTGGTTTGAATCCCAACGCTATTCATCCGGATGTTATTGACACTGCCAGAATGTTTTTATTTCCTCACAAACATTTTCCAAACACTGTATACAATCTGGAACAAATTTCGAAAAATGACTATAAAATGCTTTTTATCAGAGAAAAGCATCCTTGGGTCACCAGAACAAGATATGTCCTACAACAGGATGAAGGTCATGATGGAGATCCTGAAATGTACCGAGAAATCTACACTCAACATTGGGATCCAGATCGCTTTTGACATTTTCATGACCAACTGGTGGAATAATGATTCATAAAGTCTTACTGGCCGACAATGGTGTCAGTCGGTTTCCGTGGGTTGATGATACCAACCTCCACAGTGTACTTCAAGTCTAATTGGCCGACAGTGGTGCAACTGCAAAAGATTTTGAAGAATCACCTGAAGATCA
The DNA here is from genome assembly GCA_000966675.3 of Picea glauca. Classification (NCBI taxonomy): domain Eukaryota; kingdom Viridiplantae; phylum Streptophyta; class Pinopsida; order Pinales; family Pinaceae; genus Picea; species Picea glauca. The sequence continues at coordinate 10,345 of JZKD02S0365954.1, forward strand.
CATTCATTGTTTTGATTCGAATGAGACAAAAGTTTATCTAACTAAAGAAGAACATGATAAATCTATTAGAGAACATGAGGTGTTTATGCAAGAGCAAACTGATATGTTGTTACTGGAAAAAAAAGATTACAGAAAGGGGTATCAAAACGCCATCATGGAGTTTCAGAAGCAGTATAACCTTAGAAACAAGAAAGTGGTAGCAAACCCTCCAAAAGGGCCTCAGGCTGATGTTCCTTCTTCAAGTCAGCAGAAGAAAGATCTTCCCAAAAAAGATGTACCATATAAAGACAAGCAGAAAGAAGATCTTCCAAGGGAAGTTCCAGAAACAAAGAAGGATCCAATCATTAAAGAGGTAGAAAAAACTCAACCCCCTTTCAGTTTTGAAAGTGAGATGGAAAAAATAAAAAATTCTATACCTTTTAATGAGCTGATCATAAATGTTGAGTATAGAAGTCAAATTATCAAAATGTTAAAAATGGAACAAGCATATGATACTCTAAACCCGTAAGATGACCACCCTGCAATTTTGTTTGGCCATCAGGTGGAAGAAAGTGGTGATGAAAGTGATGTACCTCCATTTTATATCAGTGCTAATATTCATGATATGACTCTACACAATGCTATGCTGGATTTAGGGGCATCCCACAATCTGATGCCAAAAGTGATCATGGAGGAACTAGGTTTGGATATTACAAGACCTTACAAAGATTTGTTTTCTTTTGATTCAAGAAAGGTAAAGTATTTAGGCTTAATTAAAGACCTTGTTGTTTCTCTATCTCAAATTCCATCAAAGAACATGGTCATAGACGTGATAGTTGTTGATATCAGTGTTACAAGAACTGAACCGGAACCGGCAAAATCGGTCGGTCCGAACCGCCCCTGAAAACTGCTTTTGACCGGTTCTGTATGGAATCGGTTTTTTTGCCTAAACCAGCCGGTTCCGTATGGAACTGGTTTCTTTTGCCAAAGACGCCCACGGCCGGAAAAGTGAGGGAAATTTTGATTTTTTTTTAAAGTTAGGGTTAGGGGCATGCATGGGAAGCTTCTAGAATTGTCTAGAGCCCCTAATGAAGCTATAAAACCACCCCCACCCCCTCTCTTTCACTCACACTACTCATTTGGCTTCTCTTGAGTTTTTGAGCTAAGGGTTTTTCTTGAGTTTTTGAGCTAAGGGTTTTTCTTGAGTTTAGAGAGCTGATTGTAGGGCTGAGTTGGAGAGGTTGTTAGGCTGCTTTGGAGAGGTGTTTGTTGGGCTCATTTGGAGAGTTATTTTTCCTCTTTTCTTGAAGCTGATTTGGAGAGTTATTTTGCCGAATTTGGGAGCATATTTGGAGCTGTTTTGGAGCATATTTCTTGGACAGATTTTGAGCTTATTTCTTGGGCAGATTTCGAGCTTGTTTTCAAGGTATGTAAACTATGCACTTACTCTCCTTAAAATTGTTATTCTTTTCTCCAAAAAAAGTATTGTTGTTTTCTCCTAGGCTCTAGCAATTAAAAACACATAGGGTTTTTATTTGTTTCCATGGCTCCTAAAGAAAAGAAGGATCCATCATGGCTTCATTGTCAATTGATTGATAGGTCAATGGTTTGTAATTATTGCAAAAAGGAGGTTGGTGGGGGGGGTATTCATAGGATCAAACAACATCTAGCCAATGCAAGGGGGAATATAAAACCATGCTTGGAAGTTTATGATGAACTAAAAGTTGAGATGATGGGCCTTCTTGAAAGCTTTCAAGCAGATAAAACCAAGAATAAGAAGGTTCGAAAAGAGGTGGGGAGAAGTAGTGGTGGAACTAGATTTGATAGTGACAAGATAGAATGCCTAGTTTTGAGGAATCCTCTGCTTTCCCAATCCCTGGGCGTGATCCTTATACCAATCCTAGGGAAGAAGTAGAACATGTTGGTGGAAATGGTGTTGGTGCATTAGGATCCAAAAGGCCTCATGGTAACCTTGACTCATTTTTTTACCCCGCACTACCCCTGGTTCTCAACCCACTATTGATGCCAAATGGAAGAAGATGGAAAGGGAGGCTACTTGGGAATGCATTGCTAGTTGGTGGTATGATGCAGACATACCTTTCAATGCTACAAGGTTTGTTTATTATTAACCTATGTTGGATGTTGTAGCTTCATGTGGATCGGGCTTCAAGGGACCTGGTTATGAGGATATTAGGGGGAATCTGTTAAAAAATGAAGTTGGAAGAGTAAAGGAATACCTCACAGAGTTCAAGGAGTCATGGTCTAAAACAGGGTGCACAATCATGTCTGATGGATGGACTGATCAGTGATCCCGCACCATTCTTAACTTCCTTATTGCTTTCCCTAAAGGAACTATGTTCCTTAAATCAGTGGATGCATCTGATCAAGTGAAATATGCAAATTTACGATTTCATCTTTTGGATGAAGTAGTTGAGGAGGTGGGGGTGCAGAATGTTGTACAGGTTATCACAGATAATGCCACAAATTATGTTGTAGCTGGAAGGATGTTAGAGGAGAAACATCGTACCATTTGGTGGACTCCATGTGCAACCCATTGTTTGGACCTCATGCTTGAGGATATTGAGAAAATTGAATGGGTGAAAAAAACAGTGGAACAAGGTAAAAACATAACAAGGTACATCTACAACCACTCATGGGTTTTGAACCTTATGAGAAAAAACACTGATGGAAGAGAGCTTGTCAGGTCAGCTATCACATGTTTTGCAACGATTTTTCTTACGTTGCAATCCATGATTGACCAAAAAACCAACCTGAGAAAGATGTTCTCTTATGATGAGTGGAATGCATCTCAATGGAGTAAGAAGGCCGAAGGAAAATAAATTGTTGAAAAAGTGTATGAGAAATCATTTTGGAAAAGGGTAGAGGAGAGAGTGCTATTTAGTGCACCTCTTGTGAAAGTCTTGAGAATGGTGGATGGTGATAAACTAGCCACGCGTTTTGTTTATGAGGCCATGGATCAGGCCAAGGAGGCAATAAAGGAAGCATATCGGGGTAAAAGGAAAAAGTATCTTCCTTTGTGGAGAATCATTGATGAAAGATGGAATAAACAACTCCATCGACCTTTACATGCTACAGGATATTACTTGAATCCCAGGTAAGTAGTAAGTAATTTCAATTTTTTTAAGAGAAATTATTAAATTTTAATTCGCAAATGTTTAAACTTTAAACTTTAGCTAATGTTTCAAAGTTCAAACTCATTGAATCTTAAGTTTTAACTCTTTGAAAGGTACCATTATACAAAAGATTTTGAAGTAGATGGGGAGGTAAACGAAGAATTATACAAATGCATTGAGCGCATGGTCCCTGATTCCAACAAACAAGATGAGATACACAACAAACTCTTGGATTTCAATGAGAGTATTGGTACCTTTGGCATGGCTATGGCTGTTCGAAGTAGAGCAAGAGATCCACCAGGTACGTAATTGTAAAGTCTTTCAAAGTTTCAATTATATTATTCATGGAAAAAATTAAATCAAACTTTCAAAATCCTTTGCTAAATCTCTTTTGTCTTTACATGCAGCTTATTGGTGGAAACCATTTGGTAGCCAGTGCCATGAATTGCAGAAATTTGCAGTTCGCATATTGAGCCAGACATGCAGTGCTTCTGGGTGTGAATGCAATTGGAGTGTTTTTTAGTGTATACACACCAAGAAGAGAAACCGTTTAGAGAAAAAACGGTTGAATGATATGGTCTTTGTTTAGTATAACCTTAGGTTGAGGTGCAACCAATTGATGAACAAGACCCCTGAATCCAACAACATATTCTTGGATGATGTGGATCCCTCATCAGATTGGGTTGTGGAGACTCAACCAACATCTTTTGACCATGAAGACCTTTCTTGGATGGATTTGGATCCCGAGCCACATTAGGAGAGTGTGTGCACCGATGCTGCACCTGTATCTTTTCCTTCTGGACCAGGGGAATCAAGCCAGGCTTAGAATCCCCCTGTTCAGTCTACTCATGTTGAGAATATAGATGATGACTCCGAGTTTGATTTTGAGTCAGACTCTGAGTCCTCTGAGTCTTCCTTTCAGTATGCAGATTCAAATTATTAGATTGTGTAGTCTCTAAATCTCTAGTATCTACTCTCTAGAGTTATTTTTGGCCATTTAGAGCCTTTTTGATGATATATTTTGATTCGGCTTTTCATATGACTATGGATTCATGGAGTGCACTTACTCTTAGTGCTATTTTGGTTTTATACACTATTACTTGTTATATATATATATATATATATGAGAAACTTTGCAAATTCGTGTATAATGGTTTGGATTCACATGGATGCACATGAATATATATGAGAAACTTTGCAAATTTGTGTATAATGGTTTGGAATCTTGATTCTGGAATTGGATTCACATGGATGCACATGAATATATATGAGAAACTTTTCAAATTTGTGTATAATGGTTTGGATTCACATGGATGCACATGAATATGTATTCGTTTTTAAAAAAATTGAATATTTTATGTATTTTTAGTGACCGGTTTTTTGATCCGGTTTTTTTCCGGTTCCGGCTTTTGGGGTCGACCGGTTCAGTTCTGGTAACATTGGTTGATATCCCCCCAAATTTTGGGATGTTTTTGTCAAGGTCATGGGCAACAAAACTAAAGGGCACTTGTAATCCTATCATTTTGCAAACAGTTTTAATCAGTTCCTATCTTAATGTAACTAAGTCTTTTCATAGGGAAACAGTTGAGCCCGAATCCCTGAGCTTAGGAACAGTGACCTCCATAGTAACTTTCCCAGGACAAAGACAACAACCAAGAACATCTCCTATAAGGGACCAATTTCATCTTGTAAATAAGTGCTTCATTAGTGCTAAAATCAGTTCCTATCTTCAGAATGAAATCATAGCGATGTCCAGAAAGGAAAACAACGAGGAAACTTTGCAGAAAAGATTTTAGTGCATAACCTATGGGATATAAACCATGTCCTCAGATAAAAAGGACGTATTTTTTGCAACCATTATGCCCTCCAAGTTTGTCTTAATCTCATCCACCAATCATGTAGTTGCTGCTCAACTTCAAGCCTTTTAGTGTATGAGTACCGGAACTGCATTGGTTGTTAGAAACACCATGTTTTTTGTCAAAACTCCCTGCATGACTTTTCGAAAAGCCAAGCTCAAGAGTCTAAGATACTAGCCTTTATCTCCCTCTAATTAATGGAAAGTTGGAATAAAGAATATTGGGAAAATGCCACAAGGCAACTCTTCCCACACGCCTGTGGGCAGAGTAATTGTCATGCTCATATTCCTCACTATTTTCACTCACAAATAAGGATTGGTCACTAGACTATATGACAACTCTGCCCACAACCCTATGAGAAGAGTTGCAGCATCTACAAATCTTCCTACAGGCCTGTGGGAAAATGACAGACCTGCTTCTACCCACATGCCTGTGGGAAAAGGACAATCCTTCCTTTTCCCACAGTCCCATGGGAAGAGTTGTAACATCTACAACTCTACCCATAGGACAACTCTACCCATAGGCATGTGGGTAGAGTTGTAGATGCTACAACTCTTCCCACAAGACTGTGGTCTAAGTTGTAGCATCTAGAACTCTTACCAATGCTCACTTACACAAATTACCAATGCTCACTTCTTCAATTGATTTCTATTTGTTCCAAATCATAATCCTTGCATCCATTTCTTCCTTTAGTAACCCTTATCTCCTAATTTTGTGTCACAATATATGTCCTTTAGGCTACCTAGTATTTCTTCCTATAGAATCTCAGTGCTCTATATTTATAGCAATGAAACAAAATCAAAATAGTATTGTTGTAATCTATGATAAATCATTTAATTCTATAAGGATTTGTGATTTGTTTTTGTAGTTCAATGACACACATATACTTGCTTGGGAAAATTATTGACATAAAACCAATGACACGAGTATTTCAATTATCAAGGATCAAATCACAAAAAAGAGAATTGTCCATGGATAAAAAAAGAAACCTTTGTCTGTGGATGATAAAATTACTGACTTTCCATGGCTCAAATCAACTTACTAACTTTGCATGGAAAAGGAAAGCACCCATTCAATATTTTCTAATTGCCAAACCAAGCATAAAAGTACCGTCCCCTTTTTCACTTATCCATATGATGAATTTGACACAAATACAATGCTCATTTTGTGATTTAATCCATTCTCTAAACAAGAAGAAAGTAGCTTCCTCTTTCATTAATCCTCACAAATTATGCTAAATCTGGTATTAAAAAGGTGTTTTCTTTATCTGGTTCCTTCTCTAAATTCAACCCAATGGCTACCCCTTTTTCTAATGACAACATATAGCCAACCTAAGGTAAAAGGAGCACTTTATTTCCTGGAAATATGAACCTTCCTTTGCCCAAGGGAACCTCCTAACCTCAACAATGAATCTTTAAAAATCAACACCTTGTTCTGAGTATAGTAACGATTTTCTTTCTCCAACCAGGAAACACGTTCTCTAACAAAAATCAATACTTTCATCATGCAAGGATTAACACCCCTTAAGGGAAAACAATGCACTTCCAAAGGGATCTACTATCCAATCATAAAAACACCCTCATTTTCTTAATTAGCCCCTCCTTTTCATAATTTACAGTCTTTATTCAAAGGAAAATCAACACTTCAATCCTAAGAATAAGATAACTTCATGCTCAAGAAAAACAACAATTGTCAAGGCAAAGAGAGCACTAAATAGAGAGCTAGTTGAAGTGTTGTCTCCATGCTTCTCTCCAAGAAATCGATTAGCAATCAAAAGCAGGACTATATTCTTGAAATGTTGGAGTTATCCTCAAGTAGACTGCTAGAGTATTGTTCATATGTTTGATCGAGATCTTCAACAGGAAACTAAACTTGAATACGACATTCATTTAATATGTGCTCATGTATCTCTAACTATAGTAATCCTAAGTGAGTTTACCTGCTAAGAAATGGTGCTAACAGTTGTGCACATCCCAATCCAAAAATTCTCCCCATAAGAATTATTTATGTTCCAGTTGGAAGTGTAGAAAGTTGAGAAAAAATGCCATTGCTCTTTGCCTAATGCACTTTATTGAATTCATAATATTCAATTTAAACTCAATGAAGATGCATTGAAGTTCACCAAACTCAATCATGGATTGAAATCTATTATTGGTATGTGCCCCTGTTCATAAGTGCCAAGTATGACACGTGAGTCCAGGCCATTCAGGACAAAAGTTAATTTTCAAGATAAATTATGTGCACCCTGTATGCTATTATTCTTCCAAATCCTCTTGCTTGAGAAAAGTTATGAATAACATCACCCACAAGTATGAATCCATCATAAAAGAAGTAAACTCTTTAAAAATTCTCCAGTGATTCCACTCTACAAAATGTTGATCTTTACTTAATCTAGATTTCAAATTCTAGCCTCATTTTCATTTGCAACTCAATCCCAAAATGTGTAACTCTTGTTGCCACTCATTCAAGTTCTCTAATGATGCTACAACTCTGCCCACATGCATGTGGGTATATTTATAGCATGGAAAATCTTCCCACAGGCATGTGGGCATAGTTGCCAATAACTTGAAAAATAAAAGGAATAAGAGCCCAACAAGGAAAATATAGATAGGAAGAGCGATGCCCTATGCAAAGAGAGAATTGAGAAGCCCAATAAATCTTGAAATCTGAGTTGGAGGATGCCCTCTCCATTGATGATAGATTTGTTGAATTTCTTGTTGCAACGGGTATTTCCAGTCCTATATATTTGTTGGTGAAGGAATTATCAAAAGGATTGAAAATTCCAACTATGCTTGGAACCATCACTTGGAATACAACATCTTAGTTGATGATAATTCAAGTCAATATAATGATTCAATAGATAGATCCACTTAGATAAATTTGATGCAAATATGTGGTTTCCATGTCCAATAATCCTACAACCATAGAGTGGTTAGCCACAAATAATCCATTAAGTACCTAGTCCTTAAGAAACCGATTTGAATTAATGAAACATACTAGGTTTTCTCAAGGGGTACAAAAACATTTGAATGCATGCATGAGTGCAATGATAAAAATGTAGTGAAATTAAACAAGCATGGAATAATAAGAATTCATGGAAACAAATTCCATTTTTCCTAATTAAGTACTGTCGCACACATAACATGCAAAACATATACATTTCCATCACATAAAATCAAATATAAATTGCAGTAAACCAAATATATATAAAACATTTATCATTTAACAAAAAATATTCCAAGAAACTAGCTACATATGAGCAATTTTGCACCCAACCACACGCATCTGGAGAGATGCCCCCCCAAGCCAGATTATGAGACCACTAAGGTGAATGAAACATGTTATAGGATTTATCTCACTCAACCAAATCCAACCCATTTGACCTCATGCCTAAAAACAATTTCTCATTAAAGA
>JZKD02S0366009.1:0-18726 GCA_000966675.3 Picea glauca
TACCTATGAAGGTTAAATTCCTTTAGATTTCTAGAATATTTAGTTATTGATTTTTTGCTTATGCATTAAATAGATCAAATGTGGAAAATAGAGAACATTGAAATACAATCACACACTGTCCACAAAATGACACAAAGATTTGCTCTGGGAAACCTTTATGGGAGAAAACCCAGCTAGAAGGTGAAGCTACTTTGCTCTCTTTTCTTTGGTATGGAAATAATGCAAGTACAGAGGAGAAGGCACTCACTATGGAGTTACCTAAGACCTATGTCATGTAAGGATACTATAGAATTTTAACCCCCTTTGTTATTCTTTCTAATTATCCACTCCCATTTGTTCTGCTCTTTTATGGGACAAAATACAATAACATAGAATGGAACCCCTTCTCCTCCTTGTAGTCTAGTATTTAAAATACCCTCATAGACATATAGGGGTAGGTTTTTTACTTCCTCAACCCTCAATTGTGATAGGGTTTTGGACCATCTAGAGTATTCTTGAAATTCCTCATGCAACAACCCCATATGCATGAGTAATGGGGGATGGCGTGGCATCCTCTTGTACCATGGTGGTCAACACGATAGGTCAACTTGCGGGAGGCATAATTTTGCATACAAACTCTAATTGGTGCACAGTCTACACCCTTGGAAAGGTCTCGGAGTGTAGAACATTATGAAATGGGTGTGCACAAGTTTTTCACACCATAACCCCCAAAAAAAATGTTTATGTCAGATAGTTTGTTTAGATTGATGGACAGTTGGTTTGGATTGTTGGTTGTCATTGATGTCAACCCTTGGAGAGTGATATTGTAGATTGATATCAACCCTTGAGTATGTTCGGTAGCTCCAAAGGTATGGATAAGGAACCCAAGTTTGGTTTAGGTATGAAGGTATGAAGATCATTGTATTTGTAGGTAAGACTATTCTATATGGATAGTATATGTCATGTCATTTCCGATGATATGTGGAACGTCACATAACTCCTAAAGGTTAGAGACTTATGGCCATGTGAAATTGGAAATACCTCATGAGTTATCTAGAAGCACCTAGAAGGTCAAAGAAGTCAAATTACTCTAGAAACTCCTAGAAGAAGTTGACTAGTCAAATTGATGGTAGCTAGGAGTTAATCGTGGGTAAAGTTGTTGCATTAAAAAATAAGTAAATTTGTGAGTTTGTTAATTATGTTAAAGTGGTTGAAAAGAGAAATTATTTAAATAATAAAGTGGTTACAACAAGAAGTGGTGAGTTTAGTATTTATGGATAAGTCAAAGTGGTTGCAAAAGAAATTAATTAAATAATGAAGTTAGTTGCAACTAGAAGTGGAGAACTTATTGTTTGTGTATAAAGTGGTTGTAAGTGGACAAGTGGTTAGAAGTGGGTTAGCCCTAAAAGAAGGAAGTTGGGTAAAGTGAGTTAAAAGATAACCCTTTGAGGAAGCTACTTGGAGAGTATAAATAAGAGATCAAGGGTCTCCTATTTGCACCTATTTTTGGATTATAATTGAATATCCATTTTTGAAAGGTTATTTGGTAGGTATTATTGATAGAACAAATTTGCGGTAGAAAATTCGCAGCAAAAAAATAGCGGAAGCAAAAGTGTAGCAAAAAATTCACGAAAGCAAAATTACAGCAGAAAAATCACGATAGAAAAATCGTGGATACATAAATGTGGAAACAAAATTGTGGAAGCAGAACCGCGGAATCAAAACCATGGCAATAGAATTGCATCAGCAGAACTGTGGCAACATAATCACGGCTACAGAAACAAATACATAATAGATCCACAACTACAAGAAAAAAGAGGTTGAATCTATGAATCAGGTTGAGGGTTTTCCTTGTAAATTTGTTGGATGCCCTCATGGAAGTTTAGGGATTGTTGTAGAATGGTTTTGAGGCAGATCTATTGAAGTATATTGTTGGTGCATGTCTGAGCCTTATTGGTATATCTTATGGTACATTGTGAGACGATTTTGTTAGTGGTCTTGATATATGATTGGTACACACTTGAGGCTACATAACAGTGAGGTTTTTGCACATGATTTGATGTGAGAGTTTATGGTAATTGGTTATGGATTGTGTGATGTATTGCTAGAGAACTTTTGATGGTTATATTGGTATATGTATTTGGTATATGATTGAGATACATGTTGGGAAATATAGTTGATGAGTGGCACATACGTGAGGTGTATGGTATGGTGATATTGGTACATCTTGATGAGTCATAGTTTGATCTATAGTTCATGCATGATTGGTACATATTTGGTACATTATTAGAGGCAGTTTCTAGTAATATTGTTGGAACATGGTTTATGGATGATGTGTCATATATGACTTGGTAAACTTTTAGAAGAACATATTGATTGTGATCCATCTTGTTGATGTTTGTAAGTAGTCTTGGTTGATTCACATCTTGGTGATATTGTGCATTTGGTTTCTAGTCTCAGTGAATAGATCTTATTGGTTGATGAGATTGATGAGACAGGTTGTTGTGACAGGTTGTGTTGTGCATAGTTTATGCACTTTTGTTGGTACAGGTTGTTACACGTTGTTTAGTGTAGGTTGATTGGTATAGGTTGTTACAGGTTGTTGGTATAGGTTGACAGTTTTGATTCAGTGATAGGTTGTCTACATTTGGCATTTATATTTCAGGGTGGTTGGAGGGGGAAAGGAAAGGGGGTTGTAGGCTCCTTATGGTTGGTGTCGGAGAATCAGGGAGTTGGAGCTTCCTTCAAGTTGGAGCATGAGAACTAGGTGGTTGTATCCACCTTCCAGTTGTAGCCAAATAACATAGGGGGTTGTAGCCTCCTTTTGGTTTTAGATAGAGAATTAGGGAGTTGGATCTTTCCTCAAATTGTAGTCTGAGAAACTAGAGGGTTGGAGCCTCCTTCCAGTTGGAGCTAGAGAATTGGAAGTTGGTGCTTCCTTGAATGTAATTATTAAAGACATATAAGAAAAGAATTATGTGGTTTTCTCCCGCGTTGGGTTTCCACGTAAAATACCGGTGTATTGTGCATAGTGTGGATGTTTCTATTATTGTTTATTATGCACTGGTGGATGTTAATGTTATATGATGAAATAACATAATAACGATGAACTGATGAACATTGTTGAATAAGTTAAAGGAATATACATTGTGGTTAAAAAGGATTAATAAGTGGTATAAATTGCTCATTATTGATTCATCCCCCCTCTCGGTAATCCAACAATTGGTATCAGAGCATGTTCCTTCAAGAGACAGTTTAACCATTGGACAGAGATCATGGAATATACTGAGAATGGAGTAACATTGTTTAATGGTCAGAATGGTTTAAAGTATGAGATGTGGAGCATAAGGATGAGAACCTTTTTAGAGGCACAAGGATATGATATTTGGTATTTAGTTGTGACAGGATACAATGCTACAAAGAAATAAAATATTGCAGCCAAGAAGGAATTGAAGAAGAATAACAAAATAGAAATGGACTTCATCTAGGAAGGATTACCTGATCTGGTAAGAGAAAAGATTGGTAAATGTTCATCGGCTAAAGAAATTTGGGATAAGTTACATAATATTTCTTCTTCACCCATCACAGAGTCAGAGAATGTCAAAGAAGATGCAGGTACAGATCAAGAGGAAATATGTTCATCATGTCAGACAGATTCAGAAGAAGAAGAGTATGTAATCAACAAAAGTATGTTGTTTTTATTTAATTGTGAAAAACGCGGGCATATTGAAATTTAATGCCCTTAAGGTAATGAGATAGAAAATCCAATTGAAATAAAAGACAATTATGAAGCATAACTGATCAGTTATTTAGATGAACTAAACAAAGAAAGAGAAGAAAATAAGTCACTTAAGAAAGAATTGATGAAGCAAAAGGAAAGTGTTCAAGATTCCGAAGAAGCTCAGCAGGTCATTAAGAATTTAAGAGCTCAACTAGAAGAGGCCAAAAAAATTGAAGAAACTCTAGAATATCAAAAGCAGTGTTTAGAAGCCAACATAGAAACACAAAAGGAAGAAGCAGAAAAAAGAGAAAATATTCTGACAGATCATTTCAAGGAAAGAAATGATGACTCAAACCAGCTTGAGGAAGAGTTTGGTCAAGAAGAAAGAAGACTCGAAAAATAAATAATTACATTGAAAATCCAAATTGAAGAAGCAAAGAGAATAGAAGAATTCATGAAGTCTTAGATAATGAAGAAATAAGAAGAGGTTGAGAAGCTTTAAGAAGAAGTTGTCACACTAAGATTCAAAATCATCAAGCTCAAAAATAACGTTGAAGAGACAAAAAGATCCACATCAACAGTAGAGAATTAAGAGAAGCATTCTAGGTTGCCAGAAAGGAAGAATGAATAAAAGAGCAAAAGTTATGCAGAAGTCATTAAAGGTTCTATGAATAAGGAATATTGCAAGCCACAAATAAGCCTCAATCATGATCATGATCAGTCGAGGCAAGAATTTAGAAGGACTACACCACAAAGAAGATCATTCACTCCCAGGTATGTAAATTTCTTTTATGGTCATTGTTTTTATTGTACTAACTTTGAACATAAGGTTGCATATTGCAAGGCTTATGAAAGAAATTTTCAAGCAAGAAATGCTTATGTGGCCCCACATAATATTGAATGCTACAAATTCCACAACTATGGTCATATAACCCGAAATTGTAGAAGTGTAATAGTGTGATCCATGAAGAAAGAAACATATATTAGATACACCAATATTTGGAAAAGGAAAGAACAAGAAGAAAAGAAAGTGAATAGAAAACAAGTCCCAGAAATCGCAAGACATATAGTAGTTCGAGAAAAGCAAGTGAAAGAAGAACAGATTCCAGAAATTACAAGACTTTCCGTAGTTGGAGAAAGACAAGGAAAGAAAGCAAAAGAAGAACATGTTTCAAAAACCACATTGTTAGAATCCACAACAGAGCAAGATCATAATAAATAGTAAGTCCCAGATATTACAGGATTTGTGGTAGTATGAGAAAGAAAATAAGAACAGATGAATCAAGAATAGGTCCGAGAAATTGTATTTTCATAAATTGTAGTACAAGATGAATCCACAGATAGAAAGAAAGAAGTTAGAGTTCAGAGAGATGTTGAGTCTACCAACGAGGATGATGAATACATCGGAAAGGTATTTTTCTAAGCCATTCGGCTTGGAGACTCCCAGGCAATACGAATATTAGACAGGGGGAGTCTATGCAATAGCTAAGATAGTTTAGAGAACCATCCTTCGAGAAGCTTGTAGAGTTCGAGTAGACAGATTTAGAGCAGTCAGCTAGCAGAAGTACAGTATGACAGATTGATTAGCTGCAGTAGTGAATACTTCATGATAGTACAGTGACATATAGGTCAGCATTGTGGATAGTTGTGTAGCAGATTCATGGACAATATGGATAGAGATGGATTAGCAAGAACACTTAGCAGGTTTGGGCAGATATATGACAGTGGATTCAGAGATTAATTCATAGATTGGTTCATAAATTGGTTCAGAGAGTTGTTCAGAGATAAAGGAACATTATCATAATGGATAATAATGACACATGAATGTTTGAATGCTTATTCTTGAATTCTTTTCATATATGTCAGCTAATTACACAAGGAAGCACCAATGGAAAAAAACTCCAAAAGGAATCCCTACATGTCATCTACATAACATCTTACAGAGAAGTCAAGAGAGATATTCATCATATGCATGGATAGAGAGTTAGATGTTTGGAGAGAGCACACAGGCATGATTCTAGGGGGAGCATGAGCATCATGACTTTAGTATTGCATTAGAGTGATACCCTTTTCCAAAGAGGGAGAGACTCTTTAGATGTAGGGAGAGAGAGTTATCAGAGGCTTAGAAACATAGAGAAAGATCAAAGGAATTTAAATAAGGGAAGCATCCCAAAAGACATTGCAAATAGGGGGAGCATCCCTAAGAAGAGTTTAGTCAAGGGGGAGAATCCCCAAGGAGAGACACCCTTTTTCATTGATATCAAAGGGGGAGAAATAGAAACATTGATGAGGAGTATGAGCATGAATGTTATCATGACTAAGTGTTTCCATCAATGCCAAAGGGGAAGATTGTCAGATAGTTGGTTTAGATTGATGGACAGTTGGTTTGGATTGTTGGTTGTCATTGATTTCAAACTTGGAGAGTGATATTGTAGATTGATGTCAACCCTTAGAGATTGATGTCAACCCTTGAGTATGTCTGGTAGCTCCAGAGGTATGGGTAAGGAACCCAAGTTTGATTGAGGTATTAAGGTATGAAGATCAATGTATTTGCAAGTAAGACTATTCTAGATGGATAGTACATGTCATGTCATTTTCGGTGATATATGGAACGTCACATAACTCCTCGTTTTTATATATGTTAGAGAGTCATTTCCGTGTGAAGTTGGAGAGCCCTCATGAGTTATCTACAAGCCCCTAGAAGGTCAAAGAAGTCAAATTACTCTATAACTCCTAGAAGAAGTTGACTAGTCGAATTGATAGTAACTAGGAGTTAATCATGGGTAAAGTTGTTGCATTAAGAAAATAATTTAATTTTTTAATTATGGTAAAGTGGTTGCAATGAGAAATTATTTAAATAATAAAGTGGTTACAACAAGAAGTGGTGAGTTTAGTATTCATGGATAAGTCAAAGTGGTTTCAAAATAAATTGATTAAATAATAAAGTTAGTTGCAACTAGAAGTGGAGAACTTATTGTTTATGGATAAAGTGGTCGTAAATGGATAAGTGGTTAGAAGTGGTTAGCCCTAAAATAAGGAAGTTGGGTAAAGTGAGTTAGAATATAACCCCTTGAGGACACTACTTGGAAAGTATAAATAAGAGAGAAAGGGTCTATTATTTGCACCTATTTTGGGAATATAATTGAATATCCATTTTTGAAAGGTTATTTGGCAAGTATTATTGATAGATAAAATTTGCGGCAGCAAATTCGTGGCAGAAAAATTATTGTTGCAGAATCGCTGCAGCAGAACTGCGAAAACAAAACCGCGGCAAAAAAATCATGGCAACAGAATCACGACTACATAAACAGATCTGTAATAGATCCACAGCTGCAAGAAGAAAAAGGTATGGTTTTTGTATGTGTAGTGTTGAACCTATGAAGTTGGTTGAGGGTTTTCCTTGTAAATTTGTTGGATGCCCTCTTGGAAGTTTAAGGCTTGTTGTAGAATTCTTTTGAGGTAGATTTATTGAAGTATATTGTTGGTGCATGTCTGAGTATTATTGGTATATCTTATGGTACATTGTAAGAGGATTTTGTTAGTGGTCTTGATATATGATTGGTACACACTTGAGGCTACATAACAGTGAGTTTCTTGGCACATGATTTGATGTGAGGGTTTATGGTAATTGGTTATGGATAGTGTGATGTATTGCTATAGAACTTTTGATGGTTGTATTGGTATATGTCTTTGGTATATGATTGAGATACATGTTGGGAAAAATAGTTGATGAGTGATTTTCCACATACGTGAGGTGTATGGTATGGTGATGTTGTTACATTTTGATGATTCATAGTTTGATCTATGGTTCATGTGCGATTGGTACATATTTGGTACATTGTTAGAGGCACTTTATAGTAGTATTGTTGGCACATGGTTTATGGATGATGTGGCACATATGACTTGGTATACTTTTAGAAGCACATCTTGATTGTGATACATCTTGTTGATGTTTGTAAGTAGTCTTGGTTAATGCACATCTTGGTGATATTGTGCATATGGTTGAGATTTATCTCAGTGATTGATCTTGGTGAATAGATATGATTGGTTGATGAGATTGATGAGACAGGTTGATGTGACAAGTTTTTTTGACATGTTGTGTTGTGCATAGTTGATGCACTTGTGTTGGTATAGATTGTTGGTACAAGTTGTTATAGGTTGTTTAGTGCAGGTTGATTGGTACAGGTTGTTACAGGTTTTTAGTATAGGTTGATAGTGACAGGTTGATAGTGGCAATGTTTGATTCAGTGACAGGTTGTCTACATTTGGCATTTATATTTCAGGGTGGTTGGACGGGGCAAGGAAAGGAGGTTGTATCCTCCTTTCGGTTGGTGTCGTAGAATCAGGGATTTGGAGCTTCCTTCAGGTTGGATCCTAAGAACTAGGTGGTTGTATCCACCTTCTGATTGTATCTGGAGAACATAGGGGGTTGTATCTTCCTTCTTATTATAGCCAAATAATTTGGGAGTTGGATTTTCCCTCAAGTTGTAGTCTGAGAAACTAGGGGGTTGGAACCTCCTTCGAGTTGGAGCTAGAGAATTGGAAGTTGGTGCTTCCTTGAATGTAATTTTTAAAGACATATAAGAAAATAATTTTGTGGTTTTCTCCCGCATTGGGTTTCCACGTAAAATACTGGTGTACTATGCATTTTGTGGATGTGTCTGTTATTGTTTATTATGCACTGATGGATTTTAATATTATATGATGCAATAACATATTAATGATGAACTGATGAACATTGTTGAATAAGTTAAAGGTATATACATTATGGTTAAAAAGGATTAATAAGTGGTATAAATTGTTCATTATTGATTCACCACCCCTCTCAGTAATCCAACAGTTTAATACCTCAAAATGACTCCAAAAGGTTCTGAACCCCAATTTTCCAAACTGGGACTTGCCACTAAAATGACCGCCCTGTAAGATTATTCCTCCAAATTTTTCCACTCTGAAATCATAGAGATATATGAAAAATAATATAATGATCCAATCCATATCATCTAGCATCCCCTCTCCCGGCATGATATCTATGTTATGTTTCCTTCCTTGAATCTTATTCTTTGTTTATTTTTTTCTACAATATGTTTAGGCTTTGTAACATCTAAGTTTTGATGTGATTCTGCTCCTCCCAAGATCTTATAATCCTCTCATTGTCTACTATGTAGCTCAACACTTATCTTTGGAAGCTTCTCATTGCCTCCTCTAACTCTATGCCATTCCTTCTTTATGTCCATTTGTCTCAATCTCTGCATTTCCCAAGATGATATTCAACCCTCTGACTTCCTCCTCGTGGTTGTAAGCTTCTTTTGCATCTTCCATGTCTTTGGTACACATTGTGAACCGGACTTGCTCTACATGTACCCTTAATTATTTAAACTGTGCATGCCACAAAATTGTTAGATAAAAATAATTTTACAATTCTGGAAATCATACATGATTTGTTTCTCTTTAAGTCCAACAATTATATTCCTTCTAATTTCCTGGGAATTTTACTGCTCAAATCCCTTTTTAGGTTGAATATGTGGATCCTTCTATCAAAAAATCTTTCCAATTACTACTTTCTTGTTCAATTATGAGTTCTGAAAAATAATTGATAGTCGTCTGAATATTACCAATTTACCCCTTTTGTGCACCTCTCCCTGGTGCAATTAATATTAGACGCCCACTTATGCCACTTGTAGAGGAAAATATGGAAATAAATAAGGAAACTTTTGTATGAGACACTGATAAAATTGTTGACGATGAGATCATAGAAACTCTCAAATTGCTAATCTATTTTTCCAGTCAAAATCTACAGCAATATGGAAATGACAACTTTGTCATTTTCCCACTTTTTCCAAACTTACAATTTTTATCCAAAACTAGTTATATCCCAATCTGTGTATTTTTGTTAGTTCCTGCTAGATCAATCGGTTAAGGTGTGGGTTTTGTTTGCTAGGCAATGCAAGTTCATTACCCTAACGGTAAGTTTAGTCAGGAGGAGACACCCAAAAATATATCCATGTTAAGGGTTGGTGTGGCCCAGGCCATGTGCGATCCCTGGGTGATTTTGACGGCTTAGATGACCCTGGGCTGTGGCTTCTTAGCCAATGGTTAAAAATGTTGGCCTGTAGGTTATGGGTACATTTCTAACAAACAAAAAAAACATGTACAGTTTTGGAAAGACTTAACTAAAGTAAAGTTGTTTGTCTTTATGAATACATGAAATGTCGATTATTATTTTTTTGTAAGTCAAAATTTTTAATTACATTGGTTTTCATGTCAATGAAACTCTCTCTCCACTAAACTAAACTAAATTAGTGATCAAACTCGAAATGTTGACTTCGATTAGACATGGGGGAAATTAGTAACAATGGGACCCCTATCTTTTCCATGGATTATTGTGATTTTTGGTGCCAACAGTAGGAGAGTCCTTGAATTATTATGATGTATGGGGCGATGAATCAAGGATATATTGGAGGTTCA
Organism: Picea glauca; assembly: GCA_000966675.3. Classification (NCBI taxonomy): domain Eukaryota; kingdom Viridiplantae; phylum Streptophyta; class Pinopsida; order Pinales; family Pinaceae; genus Picea; species Picea glauca. The sequence continues at coordinate 10,166 of JZKD02S0366009.1, forward strand.
AGGAAAAGTGACCCATCAACTCTCAAAGTAAGGAGATTCATAAATCATGTGACAATTTCAATGTGGAATCAAGGACACATGTCCTCGAACTAAGAGAATAGGAGCAATGATCTCCATGCTCCCTCTAAATCCCTCAAATAAAGTATGTAGCATCACAATCCTCCCTCTCAATGATTCAAGACCCCCTAGCACAAGTGACTAGCTTCATCAATATTGGCCCCTTGGATATGTTGTTGACATGTTCTGCTCAACATAAGAACCTATAAGACTCCTAATAAGAGTACAATAATGCAAACCAAGTGGATTTGATAGTCAATTATCAATTAGGGATTTAATTATGTTTTGGTTAATACATGATTTGTAAATTTACACTTTTGTTAGGTCAATGTATCAATCAATACTCCTACAAGTTTTGGAGCGGGAAGTCATGCCTTTGTTTGGAACTCAATTTATCTAATATACTAAATCTCAATCCATATGTGAGTTGGATTAGCAAGCGTCACCATGCATACATCCACTGACATATAATATTAATAAATCTTATACTTGAAATCCATATCTAAAATCATCATAATACATGTGTAATAAAATCAAGTACTCATAATCAAAGTAAATAGTCCACTCCCTGACTCAATCTAGAGTCCAAGGAATTATGTCGATGCCATCAGCATCCTCATCATGTCACGTTTCCTACACACTCGGGAAACCTTATCATAATACATGTCAATCCTATACATCAATGTTAATAACATATCAAATTCAATACTCAATCATAGCGTAAATTTTAATTCATAAACCAAATCAGATAATCATAAGGTACCATGCTTATCCGAATCACTTGCACTCAAGTGTCCTCAAAGAATAATCAGTGTTATGGAAAATGTGGTCGGTGAAATCTAGATGTTACATACACCCCCTCTGGTTTTAAACTTCATCTCGAAGTTTGTACAATCTAACAACGAAAAAAATAAATATAGCTACTACTAATCTATATATCAAGTTCTCAAAATAAATATGGAAATTGTTGATGCATCTCATGTGCATCCTCCCAAGTAGTAGAATGTGGACTATAATTGTCCCACTAGACCTTGATTTGATCAACCAATCGACATCGTAGTTGTCGAGTGCGATGGTACAGTATGCGGATTGGCTCCACTATGAGAGCACCCTCATCTGATACCTGTAAAGAAATCAAATCAATAACATGTGACGGATCTAAAATATAATGACGTAAAACTGAAACATGAAACACATCATGCATACGCCTAAAAGGATCAGGTAAGGCTAGTTGGTAAGACACATATCATTTCTTTTCTACAACCTCGAAAGGTCCCACAAACCTTGGAGAGAGCTTAGCACCCTTTCCAAACTTAATCGAACTCTTATGCGACTTCACCTGCAAAAACACTTTATCACCAATCTCATAAATACGGTCAATACGATGTGCATCCGCATAACTCTTTTCTTGGTCTTGTGCTTCCTTGATTCTTTTTCTTATGGTTCACATCTGCTCTTCCATTTCTTGGATCACTTACGGTACCACCAGAACCCTATCCTATAGTCTATCCCAACTCAAAGGTGTATGACACAGTCATTCGTATAGAAACTCAAAAGGTTCCATCTTTATTGAACTCTGGTAACTTTTATTATACGCAAATTCTACCAATGGTAAAAATTATTCCCATCATTTATGTTGATCCACCACATACATTCGAATCATATCTTCTATAATTTGATTCTTTCTTTCCATTTTTCATAGGTTTCGGGGTGATATGTTGTACTAAAATATAATTGTGTGCCCAAAGCCTCTTTGAAACTAGTCCAAAAACGTCTAGTGAATATAGATCCTCGATCAGATATTATCTTTCTCGATACACCATGCAATCTTACAATTTCATTAACAAAAATTCTAGCTATGTCAAGTGCTTGATATGTCGTATGAACTGGTATAAAATGTGCACTCTTCGTCAAAGTTTCGACAACTACAAAAATAGAATCGTGTCTCTTTGTCGTCAATGGAAATCCAACAATAAAATCCATCGATATGACTTCCCATTTTGATTCAGGATTCGCATGTGGCCGCAATAATCTTGTTGGATGTCTATGTTTAGCGTTCACTTGTTGACATCCAAGACATCTCGCCACATAGTTAACTATATCATTTTTCATTCCCTTCCAAAAGAATAATGGTTTGAGATCTTCCTTCATTTTTGTGAGTCCTAGATGAGCCATATATATTGCTTGATGAGCTTCGTTCAAAATTAAAATTCTCATTTCGTCATTTGGTGGTACAAAAATTCTTCCATTATATATTAATATTTCATCGATATCCAAATAATAACCCTCATATCTAGGTACCAACATGGTATCTTTTATGATATTGGTTTTTACTTCCTTGTAACAATTATCATCAATATGTAATGCTAAAATCTTTTCTCGAAGATTCATATTTAGGGGTATTACTGAAAAATGTGTGGTCTCTGACTCAACGCATCTACAACTCTATTAATTGTTCCTTTAATATACGTGATTTCAAAATCATGCTCACTTAAAAGTTCTAACTAGTGTCTTTGGCGTGCGTTCAAGCCACTCTATGTAAAAATGTGTTGCAATCTATTGTGATCAATTTTCAACTTGAATTTTTGTCCAATAAGGTAGTGTCTCCAAGCTCGTAAGGCATAAACAATCACTAACAATTCCAAATTGTGTGTTTCATAATTCTCTTCATGTTTTCTTAGTTTCCTTGAAATATATGTGATAACTTGACCTTCTTGCATTAATACTCCACCCAATCTTTCCTTGGATGCATCCATTCATTCTAAGAATTCCTTGTCCATATCTGGAACTTTTAATATCGGTGTTGTTGTTAATAATTCCTTAAGCTTCTGAAATGTTTTAGTGTATTTCTCTGACCATACGAATTTATTATTCTTCTTTTGCAATTACGTAATTGGATTTGTTATTTTTTAAAATCCTTCGATGAAGCATCTATAGTAACCTGCTAATCCCATAAAAATATGTACTTCTTGCACATTTGTCGGTGTTGTTCATTCCATAATAGCCTCTACCTTCGCTAGATCCACAGTGATACCTTCACCAGAAATAATGTGTCCCAAATAATGAATCTATGTCTGATAAAAAGAACATTTCAACAACTTTCTGTACAATGTGTTTTCTCTTAAGCACTGCAAAACTAATCTCATATTTCCGTCGTGCTCCTCTTTCATCTGAGAGTAAATTAATATATCATCAATAAATACATGTACGAACTTGTCCAAGTATCCATGGAATACCCCAATCATTAAACTCATGAATACACCAAGTGCATTTTTCAATCCAAATGGTAATACAGTAAATTCATAATGTCTGAATTTTGTTTTAAACATTGTTTTAGGAATTTCTTCCTCTTTGATTCACAATTGGTGATATCTCGATCTCAAATCAATCTTTGAAAACATTGTCTCCCCCTTCAATTGATCAAATAAATCATGAATTCTCGATAATCGGTATTGATTCTTGATCGTAGCTTTGTTTAATTGACGATAGTCAATGCAAATCCTCCACGATCTGTCCTTCTCTCTTACAAAAATTGTTGGTGAACCCCATGGTGATACATTTGGACATATAAGTATCAAATCTAATGATTCTTTCAATTGCATCTTTAACTCTTGCAATTCAGGTGTCGACATCCAATATGGCATTCTTGCAATTGATTCAGTTCCAGGTTTTAAATCTTTAGTAAATTCCAATTCTCTTTTCGACTGTAAACCTGGTAGTTCTTCAGGAAAAACATCAGCAAACTCCGATACTACTGGAAAGTCTTCCAATCTTTCCACGTCACCATTTTCTTTAAGAGATAATATGACATATAGCTTACATCCCTTGCGTATATTTTTCTTTAATTGTAGGGAATAATAAATCTTAGCGATACTCCTTGGTTTTTCCATACAATTACTCTATTATGTCATAAATCATCAATTAAGATTAATCTTTTCATGTTACAGTTAAGTATTGCATCGTGCGATTATAACCAATCCATTCCAATCACAATGTCATAGGATCCCAAGGTTATGACAAAAAGGTTTACACTTGCGAAGAAATCACCCAAATTAAATTTACAATCTTTAACCTTTCCTCCAACTTTTTGCTTGGCTCCAGCTGCCAATACTACATATCTAAACTCGTCTTGTTCGACTTCCTTCACCTTAAATTTTTTTAGTGCAACACTAGAAATAAAACTCTCAGTAGCTCATGGATCTATCAAAATACTAAATTGTTGATTTGATATCATACCTGAAGTCTCTAATAGTGTAGATTGATGCTCATCCTGGCGGTTATTCACCACTACATGAATCCTATGGGACTTTCCCAGATCTCCTACTGTCGTTTGTCCTACTGATCCAGTAGTTCTTTCCTTTTCGGTAGGACAATCTCTCTAATAGTGGGGTTCTCCACAAGTCCAACATCCATTCTTAGGTTCGGTGCTTCTAAATCCAGAGGAAGAATTTATTGGTCTAGGGTTTTGAGGTCATGATATGTTCTGCAGAACAGATCTATATTGTTGTTTTTGTTGAGGATGACGTAGTTGTCATTGCAGTGGTGATCTATATAGAGTCCTATGATTGGTATCTTGTATGTGTGGTGTTGAAAATATGGGTCCTTTGTGTTGATGTTATGGCTATTATAGGAGCTATTAACCTCCACATGTAACCTTTGACTAGAATGGAATATTCTGAAAGCAAGGGAAACCCAAAACAGATGTGTGAAAGCCCTATAATACAAGTCAACCTAGCAAAATAAATAATGTTAGAATATTATCTTCCTAAAAGACAAGTCGGCTCCACAGGAAAAAGATAAACATAAAATATAATCACTAGAAAGTTAGGTCAGCCTAGCCAGAAAAGTCACTGGATAGATTAATATAAATAGAGGACGTTTTAGCTCATTTGTACACTCAGTCAAAGTGAAAGTCTTGTGGAGAGTTGCAGTTGCAGCTGCAACTACAGCTACAAGGAGGAATAAGGGCATATGGTAATATTTTGGTCTTGGTCTCTTCCTAGCGCTATCAAGTGATATTCTTGGTGATTCTCTTTGTGATATTCTTGGTGATGTACTAGCTAAGTATGGCATGAGTTTGAGAGAGTAGTGCATCTTCGACTGTTGCAATTGTGTATGGTGCTTGTTCTATGGATATGGAGACTCTCTCTTTTGCGTTATGCTTGCAGAAGGAACGCTCTACTTGCCTTGAGTTGTTGTTGTAGTTAGCACCTAAGGTTTATCTGTTGGTTCTAGTATGCCTTTCCGAAATAATTTTTTCAAATGTTAAAGGTGTTCGGGGGTGGTTGTGTGCCTATGATTGGGTGACAATATTATGATATTGTCTATGGTAAAACAAGAACATCAATTATTTAAATAGATTATGGGACCACACTATTTTCAAATAGTATAACCACTGGAAGATAGATTGGGAAGTTCATTGTCAAGCTCATTATAGCATCAGTTGCAATTGCAGTCAGGTTTTGAAGCAGCAACAAACCCTAACCCATTTGTTCAGGCACCTATAATAAAGCGTTTGGCATATTTATTTGACATTCTAGTGTGCCCTATCCTAGTGCACCTCTGGGTACCCTCATCTAGAAAAAATGTCGGGTTTGAATTTTTTGTCAAAGTCAAAGTCAAAGTTTGACTTGTCAAAGTCAAAGGTTGACTTGTCAAATTCAAAGTCAAAGGTTGACTTCTAGTCAAATTTATTATGTGGTCAAAATTGAAATTTTAGAGTTTCTAGCCTGTTCTAATCATTGAACCTTATGATTCAGTTTCTAACCTCTCCTTGTCAAGATGGTATCTAGTTTCAGATTAGAAGACAAGTTGGACGATGCTGCAAAGATTTCAAAGGTATGCACTTGTATATGTCTTTAAAGTTATATCCTCTAGCAAAGCATGAGTGTGTTTGAAGGGAATGTACTAGAGACTTTGTCTTGTATTCATTTCATTCAAAGGAACAAGTGCACCCTCCATAGCAGTTGAGGCTTCAAGTTCCAGGTTTGATTAAATTGATAAGTTTAAAATTTGCACATACCAAGGTTGATAGTTGCTACATTATAAATTGTGAAAGTAGTCTTTGAAAGGTTCTATTATTGATAGATGTAATGAATACTTGATAGAATGTGAATATTATTGATATAGATGCTTATTTTAGTTGTTTGAGAAATGAACTAACATCTCCTCTAGAGAGATATTTCTTGTTTTTCTCTCAGGCAGGTCATCTTGGTCATACTATGATGATCACCATAAAATTGTTATTCATTCTTGTTACCATAGATATGTTCTTATGAAAAATGCTATTATACTGGAAATAATTTTATTGCTCTTGTCTCACGCAGGTTATCTTACAAGATTTCATGGAGGCTACCATGAGAATGTATTTGTTTGTTCCAAATAAATTACTATGTAAGAACATTGTATCATACATGGCATAACCATGGAGATCTACACCAAGATAAGACTAAGAAGAGAAGACCATCTTGAGCTCCTGAGATCATGCAGAGAAGTATGGTGCTCCAGATAGAACTTTCAAATAAAGCAAGAAGTTAAAACCATATTCAAGTTACAGAACCCTCCACCTTTGAAGAAGAAGTCAAGCAAAAAGAATAGAAGGAAGTTGTAATGGAAGAATATCAATCATGAAAAACAATGTATGAAAATTGTGCCTAAATGAGTTTACAAGATAAAGCATGGAGTGGATGAAAGTATCGATAAATACAAGACAAGATTTGTGGATAGAGGATTCTCCCAGCAGGAGGGAGAAGATTATGATGAGACATTTTCTCTAGTTTCCAGATATGCATCTATCATATCCATCATATCTCTAGCAGCATCCATGGGTTGGAGTTTACATAAGATTGATGTAAAGACCACATTTCTGAATGGAGTAATTGAGGAAGAGGTATACATAGAGTAACCTCAAGGTTTTGAGGTACACCCAAGAGAAACCCATGTATGCAAATTGAAGAAGGCCTTGTATGGACTCAAGTAAGCTCCAAGATCTTGGTATGCATGTATTGATAGCTACTTGACAAGACTTGGATTTTCCAAGAGTCATGTCGATCCAAATCTCTATTACAAAGTTGTGAATAATGCACTTGTGATTCTATTGTTATATGTCGATGAGTTTTTCCTAACAGGTGCAGAGCCTCTCATTATTCAATGTAAGAAGGAGATAGCCATTGAAGGATCTTGGTCTCGTGCACTACTACTTGGGATTAGAAGTATGGAAAAAGCATAGTGAAGTCTTCCTAGGACAAGGGAAGTATCTTGTAAAGATCCTTCATAATTTTGGGATGATGGATTGCAAATCCATGACAACTCTCTTGGTAAAAAAATTGTGGAAGTTGAGAGATTCTGATTCTAATCCAGTAGACTCGTCCCTGTACCGACAGTTGATTGGATCCTTGATGTATTTGTTGAATACTAGGTCGGACATTTTCTTTTTTGTGAACATGTTGAGCCATATCCAGATGAAATCTAGACAAGATCATTGGATAGTTGCAAATCATATCTTGAGATATCTTCATGGGACGATAACTTATGGTTTGAGATATGTCTCAAAAAATGATATATAGTTTCATGGATTTATTGATTAAGATTGGACAGGGAGTGTAGATGACAAAAAGAGTACTTATGGTATGTGTTTCAGTTTGGGATCTGCTATGATATCATGGGCTAGCAGAAAACAGAAATCTATTGCGCTTAGAATTGCAAAAGCATAGTATATTGCAGCTTGTGATACTTGTACGGAAGCATTGTGGCTCTGTAAGCTCATTTTTGGACTATTTGATCAGGTGTTGGATTCAACCGTGATTTATTGTAATAACCGGAGCTATGTGAAGCTCTTATAGAAATCGGTGTTCCATGATAGGTCGAAGCACATTGACATCAAGTACTATTTTATCTATGATAAATTCCAGAGGGGAGAAGTGGTTCTCTAGTATATCTCCATTGATGAGCAGACTGCAGATATTTTAACGAATCCTTTGTCCAAGATAAAGTTTGCATACTTGAGGGACAAGTTGGGGCTCGTGGAGATTTCTCCCTTGGTTGAAAGGGAGGAGATGACTTCCTCGATTGGGAGGGAGCACTAATATGTGGCATCATGGACTGTTAGTGAGTTGTGTATTTGTATCATGCTAGTACAACTTAGAGATGGTCATACATCTTAGAGATTATGCTTTCATCATGCTAGATATGATCATGTTAGTACAATGATACAGATGTTTGGATTTGTTGATATTGTGGCCTAAGGAGCATCATGCTAGTACAGCTTATAGGTGGACATACATATTAGACATGATGTATTGACATCATGCTAGTTATGCTCATGCTAGTACAACTTAGAGACGATGTTGGTGAGCCACATCATGCTAGATATGGCCATGCAAGTATAGCTTAGATATGATGTATTGACATCATGTTAGATATGTCATGCTAGTATGGCTTAGAGATGACCATATAGCTTAGAGATGATGCAGGGGGCTCGTGTCATGCTAATATGATCATGCGAG
>JZKD02S0366020.1:10694-21371 GCA_000966675.3 Picea glauca
AGAAATCTTCAAGAGCTGAAGATTTGAAACTGCTATCACTCCGAGATAGCCCTAACATTATATTCCCCTGTATTTCCATAAAGAATAAAGCACAATCCAGTTTTTTAGATTTAGGGTTTTTTTCCTCTAGTGGCTAGCTTGATAAATCTATGTATGCTTTCTCATGGTGTGGATTCTTATGATCTATTGATCTATTTCCTATTTATAGCATAAAAAAATGAGTCTGTTTATTATTTGGTTGCATTAGCATTGTTGGATGAGCAATTAAAAATATAATGTGCAGTCTCATGTTACTTCATGTAAGTCTATTATAAATATGTCAAAATGCCTTTATCTATAATATCGCTAATTCTTTGGTTCTTGAGGATAATAGCAGGGTGTACAACCTCTCTATTTACGCCCCAACTGTAGCAGCGTCAAAAATACCACAGCTAACCCAACAGACCAATGGTAGTGGAGATAGCCATGAATGGAGAGTTTTGGTAGCAGGGTACATGCCCAATGTTATTAAAATAGCATGACAGCCAAAGGGTTGTTCGCTGGATTGAAGCACCTACATGCCTTGTTGCTTGAAGATGTGTGCTTAAGCTACTGCCAAGAGAGTCTAATGTACTGTTAATTTTGGGCATAGAGTCTTGGGAAAAATCCAATAGAGTAGCTGCAAGTATGGATATAGAAAGGGTAGAGATATAGCATAAGACTATTTTATGGCAAGGAAAAGATTCTACCCAAAGACTACTTGGGTAATGCTGAGTAGATTCCAATTTATTTTCGAAGGAATTCCATCCTAAAAGTCCAGCGTAGTGAGTCACGGATTCCGTGGTGGAGGGTTGATCACTTGTTAGTGAACCAAGGATTTTATGGAGGGTTGATGTCTTGTACTTGATAAAGAAACCGTATGTTATAGGTTGGTGGTATCGTCGTAATTCCTGATGTAAGGTTCTGGAAAATCAATAGAAAGATTATTTTGGGCTCCAATTTCTCTATCTATTCTTACCTTATAGGACTACTTTCTATTTGACAGTTTTGTTTTCAACTGTTTGACGTTTAAGGTTTATCTGGAGAAATTTTTCTGAAGATAAACTATAACGAAAATAAAATGGTGGGTATAACGAAAATAAAATGGTGGGTACCTGTATCGTGGAGCCCATCAGTCCTCTACTCCTATGCCATGAATGTCATACCCGAGTCCAATCCTGCTGAGAGCACGTAGTTGTAGATAACATAGAGCTGAAAATGAATCCCACAACAATCAAATCAAATTACTAAAATTAAAAAAAATAAAATCCTATGGATAAAATTCACTGGATAATCTAATTTTTAATCTATAATCTGAAAAAATAGAAAAGATCCCCATACCATAGCTGCATGATAGATCACTTGATCCAATGGACTGCCACTCAGAAGAATATCAACAACACATTCATCAGATGTTTGGATTTGTGATTCCCATATTAGTTCACATAGAATTGAGGATGTGATCCCTGAAGCTGCGGCTGGTTGAACAGATGATTCTAAAATTGATGTAGGTGCCAATTCATATTTAATTTTAGCCTGGGAATTTAATAATATCTGAGAATTTAATTTTAGCATATAAACAGAGGTAATTGAAAGAAATTACAAAATTCAAATTAATTCCTACAGTGTATCTTACTTACTAAACCAATCTAAAATATGTATGAAGAAAAGAAAAAACCTCGATGAAAAGGGATTACATGTACATAAATTTACCAGAATTGAGGAGGATGTGGGTGGATATTTCCCCGTATAGCTGGGATTGAATCCTCGTGCGCGCCTGCTGATTAAAAATTGTTGTGATGGCTACCTTCACCTCCTAGTACAACACAACACATACACAACAAATAGATACACGCAGGCCAGGCCAGACCAGACCAGACAAATCTCATACAGACCACATACTAGACCTGTTTCATACAAAACATGACATGGAGCTCCAAACATACAGACCAGACTCATACAGCGCAGGCAGCCCTGGGAGGAGGAGGAGGAGGAGAGGGAATGCAAAAGGTTGAGATTCGGGCAAGTATTGGAAATAAAAAATGATCTTCTGCTTTTGTTTCATGTCGACTGGATTCAACGATCATGCTTTTCTTGACTTCCAACGATCATGTTTTTCTTGACTTCCAGCTCTGCAAAAGCACACAGTCAGTTGCTCTCACAGAAACTGCCAGTTCTGTGTCAGAGACTGCCAATAGAGGGAGTGCACGATGTGAAAAGATTCTCATCTATGAAGGTAGCCGGGAGAGAATCTTGGATTGAGATTTGTGAGTGGSCAGAGCATCTTGGATGGAGGGTTAAACTACTTTGGRGAGAGCWTCTTGGATTGAGATTTTCGTCACCCATTATTCAGAGCATCTTGGATTCAGGTTCAAAGCATTATCCATCATCCTGATATGGTTAAAACAAAAACAAAATTCGGACCATTCTAGTTTACTGATCCAAGAAAAGCGGAGAGCAACTATATTTAAAATAAAATAAGGCCAAAGCACACTCCCTTTCATAATGACGAAACTTAACAGACCTTGGGAAAGGGAACTTTGAAGGGAATTACACGTGGATATAACGAAAATCATTAATCTGTGAGGTACGACACGTTGTTGATGGTAGCAAGGGGAATGTGAAGTTCTAACCATGGGCTTGGCATCGATGGCCAATGGCAAGTCCCAGCAATCAAGGTTCATTGGGCATCACTGTGTGTTCCAATTTCCATATTTTAAACTTTCTTTTTCCTCATTTGTTGTGACGTCGTTTCAGTGTCCAGGGATTGATTTCATCTTCATTCATAAATCTCTTCTTCTTGGACACCACTTTTATGGAACTTCACAAATAACACATGGCATGTTATGGAAAGAGGGATTGATTTTGTGACGTCGTTTCAGTGTCCATTTATAATTGTGGAAGGGATTGATTTCATCTTCATTCATAAATCTCTTATTCTTGGACACCACGTTTATGGAACTTCACAAATAATACATGGCATGTTATGGAAAGAGGGATTGATTTCATTTTCATTCATAAATCTTCTTTTCTTGGACACCACTTTTATGGAACTTTACAAATAACACATGGCATGTTATGGAAAGAGGGATTGATTTCATCTTCATTCATAAATTTCGTCTTCTTGGACACCACTTTCATGGACCTTCACAAATAACACATGGCATGTCACGGAAAGAAGAGAAGCATGGATGCCATGCATAATAATATACAATAATTATCATGGCTAGCATGACCCAATTTAGAGAAGCGAAATTAGAAATACAACTACCTTGAGGTACTATGTTGTAGAGGATCTTAGATCATTCCTTCATGTGTGAGGCTATANCCATTATTCAGAGCATCTTGGATTCAGGTTCAAAGCATTATCCATCATCCTGATATGGTTAAAACAAAAACAAAATTCGGACCATTCTAGTTTACTGATCCAAGAAAAGCGGAGAACAACTATATTTAAAATAAAATAAGGCCAAAACACACTCCCTTTCATAATGACGAAACTTAACAGACCTTGGGAAAGGGAACTTTGAAGGGAATTACACGTGGATATAATGAAAATCATTAATCTGTGAGGTACGACACGTTGTTGATGGTAGCAAGGGGAATGTGAAGTTCTAACCATGGGCTTGGCATCGATGGCCAATGGCGAGTCCCAGCAATCAAGATTCATTGGGCATCACTGTGTGTTCCAATTTCCATATTTTAAACTTTCTTTTTCCTCATTTGTTGTGACGTCGTTTCAGTGTCCAGGGATTGATTTCATCTTCATTCATAAATCTCTTCTTCTTCTTGGACACCACTTTTATGGATTTTCACAAATAACACATGGCATGTTATGGAAAGAGGGATTGATTTTGTGATGTTGTTTCAGTGTCCATTTATAATTGTGGAAGGGATTGATTTCATCTTCATTCATAAATCTCTTCTTCTTGGACACCACTTTTATGGAACTTCACAAATAATACATGGTATGTTATGGAAAGAGGGATTGATTTCATTTTCATTCATAAATCTTCTTTTCTTGGACACCACTTTTATGGAACTTCACAAATAACACATGGCATGTTATGGAAAGAGGGATTGATTTCATCTTCATTCATAAATCTCGTCTTCTCGGACACCACTTTCATGGACCTTCACAAATAACACATGGCATGTCACGGAAAGAAGAGAAGCATGGATGCCATGCATAATAATATATAATAATTATCATGGCTAGCATGACCCAATTTAGAGAAGCGAAATTAGAAATACAACTACCTTGAGGTACTATGTTGTAGAGGATCTTAGATCATTCCTTCATGTGTGAGGCTATACATAGTTTGAAAAGTCTTTTAGGGTTGAGTTGTAGGAGTCGATTGCATGAAACACAAGCTTTGTTTGTTTGTGTTGAGAGAGCCCCAAGTGCCATGGCCTTACACATTGTGCAAATGGTGAGAATGGGGGTGAATTTGGAGATAGGAGAAGGAGGAGGTTGCAAAGAGGNAAAGCATTATCCATCATCCTGATATGGTTAAAACAAAAACAAAATTCGGACCATTCTAGTTTACTGATCCAAGAAAAGCGGAGAGCAACTATATTTAAAATAAAATAAGGCCAAAACACACTCCCTTTCATAATGACGAAACTTAACAGACCTTGGGAAAGGGAACTTTGAAGGGAATTACACGTGGATATAATGAAAATCATTAATCTGTGAGGTACGACACGTTGTTGATGGTAGCAAGGGGAATGTGAAGTTCTAACCATGGGCTTGGCATCGATGGCCAATGGCGAGTCCCAGCAATCAAGGTTCATTGAGCATCACTGTGTGTTCCAATTTCCATATTTTAAACTTTCTTTTTCCTCATTTGTTGTGATGTCGTTTCAGGGATTGATTTCATCTTCATTCATAAATCTCTTCTTCTTAAATCTCTTCTTCTTGGACACCATTTTTATGGAACTTCACAAATAACACATGGCATGTTATGGAAAGAGGGATTGATTTTGTGACGTGGTTTCAGTGTCCATTTATAATTGTGGAAGGGATTGATTTCATTTTCATTCATACATCTCTTCTTCTTAGACACCACTTTTATGGAACTTCACAAATAATACATGGCATGTTATGGAAAGAGGGATTGATTTCATTTTCATTCATAAATCTCCTTTTCTTGGACACCACTTTTATGGAACCTCACAAAAAACACATGGCATGTTATGGAAAGAGGGATTGATTTCATCTTCATTCATAAATATCGTCTTCTCGGACACCACTTTCATGGACCTTCACAAATAACACATGGCATGTCACGGAAAGAAGAGAAGCATGGATGCCATGCATAATAATATATAATAATTATCATGGCTAGCATGACCCAATTTAGAGAGGCGAAATTAGAAATACAACTACCTTGAGGTACTATGTTGTAGAGGATCTTAGATCATTCCTTCATGTGTGAGGCTATACATAGTTTGAAAAGTCTTTTAGGGTTGAGTTGTAGGAGTCGATTGCATGAAACACGAACTTTGTTTGTTTGTGTTGAGGGAGCCCAAAGTGCCATGGCCTTACACATTGTGCAAATGGTGAGAATGGGGGTGAATTTGGAGATAGGAGGAGGAGGTTGCAAAGAGGCGTCATCCTCTATCATGGAAATGCATTTCAAAGGCATTAGGAAAACACTGTGAGGGAGATTTACGACATAGATTAGAGACCCCTTAAAGAAGACTNGTCAGTTGCTCTCACAGAAACTGCCAGTTCTGTGTCAGAGACTGCCAATAGAGGGAGTGCACGATGTGAAAAGATTCTCATCTATGAAGGTAGCCGGGAGAGAATCTTGGATTGAGATTTGTGAGTGGCCAGAGCATCTTGGATGGAGGGTTAAACTACTTTGGAGAGAGCTTCTTGGATTGAGATTTTCGTCACCCATTATTCAGAGCATCTTGGATTCAGGTTCAAAGCATTATCCATCATCCTGATATGGTTAAAACAAAAACAAAATTCGGACCATTCTAGTTTACTGATCCAAGAAAAACGGAGAACAACTATATTTAAAATAAAATAAGGCCAAAACACACTCCCTTTCATAATGACGAAACTTAACAGACCTTGGAAAGGGAACTTTGAAGAGAATTACACGTGGATATAATGAAAATCATTAATCTGTGAGGTACGACACGTTGTTGATGGTAGCAAGGGGAATGTGAAGTTCTAACCATGGGCTTGGCATCGATGGCCAATGGCGAGTCCCAGAAATCAAGGTTCATTGGGCATCACTGTGTGTTCCAATTTCCATATTTTAAACTTTCTTTTTCCTCATTTGTTGTGACGTCGTTTCAGTGTCGGATTGATTTCATCTTCATTCATAAATCTCTTCTTCTTGGACACCACTTTTATGGAATTTCACAAATAACACATGGCATGTTATGGAAAGAGGGATTGATTTTGTGACGTCGTTTCAGTGTCCATTTATAATTGTGGAAGGGATTGATTTCATCTTCATTCATAAATCTCTTCTTCTTGGACACCACTTTTATGGAACTTCACAAATAATACATGGCATGTTATGGAAAGAGGGATTGATTTCATTTTCATTCATAAATCTTCTTTTCTTGGACATCGCTTTTATGGAACTTCACAAATAACACATGGCATGTTATGGAAAGAGGGATTGATTTCATCTTCATTCATAAATCTCGTCTTCTCAGACACCACTTTCATGGACCTTCACAAATAACACATGGCATGTCACGGAAAGAAGAGAAGCATGGATGCCATGCATAATAATATATAATAATTATCATGGCTAGCATGACCCAATTTAGAGARGCGAAATTAGAAATACAACTACCTTGAGGTACTATGTTGTAGAGGATCTTAGATCATTCCTTCATGTGTGAGGCTATACATAGTTTGAAAAGTCTTTTAGGGTTGAGTTGTAGGAGTCGATTGCATGAAACACAAGCTTTGTTTGTTTGTGTTGAGAGAGCCCCAAGTGCCATGGCCTTACACATTGTGCAAATGGTGAGAATGGGGGTGAATTTGGAGATAGGAGAAGGAGGAGGTTGCAAAGAGGCGTCATCCTCTATCATGGAAATGCATTTCAAAGGCATTAGGAAAACACTGTGAGGGAGATTTATGACATAGATTAGAGACCCCTTAAAGAAGACTAAAGAGTCTAGCTTAGCACTTTTGACATTGCAGAGGACACTACCATGGAAGGCTTATAGTTTATGNACTCAACAACATCAAAGATGAAGATCACTTTCTACATAAAACATATTCTCTTAAGGAAACTCAAGTCATTGTAATGAAGAGAAAAACGACAACGGCAAGGGTAGATCAATGTTGTTATTGTGCAAGGATGACTTGGATCTACTAGAAGAAATGTCAAATGAACATTGCGCTCAAGAAGAAGACATATACCAACTAAGGTCAATCAAGATTGAATAAGGAAATTCCCCAACACCCTTTACATTGAGGATTTATCCTCAAAGTTGCCACTAGAAACCAATCCAAAGAAATAGACAATTGTTTTGAAGCATTGTGTAAATGATTGTCTTGGGCACAAGAGGAGGACAATGAGAAAAGTCAATTGGACATGTGGAAGAGGATAGGTGGCCTGAGGGTTTTGTAAGACCAGTGGATAGGATGACCAGTAAGGACAACAAAATACTTTAGAGATTTCGCCCTCTTAAACAACCTTAAGTGTAATAAATAATGTTCATTTTTTAAAAGTATTGGAATAAATAGAGAGGAGATGAGATGAGACCCCAATATTCTATTTCATCAGGCATTACTAATTCTTAGATAATTATGGCATTATTTAGGAGCCCACTCATTTTAGGCATTAGGTGCCTACTTTTGTTATAGGTACACCTATTTGATGCAGTGAAGGTCTTCATTTGTTAAATAGGGGCCAAGACATTTCTAGGCCACTGACCCTATCTCTATTGGCTCCCTTTGGACTCATACCTCCCCTTGTTATGCTCAATACCCTTTTGTTTGTTTCACCACCACTAGATGGAGACAACCTACCTACAATTGGATGGGTATGTGCCCTATAAAATTAGTCATTCCTTGTTCTTAGCGAAAAAGTTCTTCCCCTTCATCCCACTAGGGTTTGCGAGGATAGCTTTCATGGGACTTTATAAAGACTTGCTTGGAAATATATGTGCTATGATATTATTTTACGTGCTACCGCNTAGCTAATTGAATAATGAACTATTTTGGATTTGTGTGTCAAGGGAATCAAGTAGCCTCCAAACCAAATCAAAATACTCACAATGAAATGTAAGAAACCGACTCAACAACATCAAAAATGAAGATCACTTTCTACATAAAACATATTCTCTTAAGGAAACTCAAGTCATTGTAATGAAGAGAAAAACGACAACGGCAAGGGTAGATCAATGTTGTTATTGTGCAAGGACGACTTGGATCTACTAGAAGAAATGTCAAATGAACATTGCGCTCAAGAAGAAGGCATATACCAACTAAGGTCAATCACGATTGAATAAGGCAATTCCCCAACACCCTTTACATTGAGGATTTATCCTCAAAGTTGCCACTAGAAACCAATCCAAAGAAATAGACAATTGTTTTGAAGCATTGTGTAAATGATTGTCTTGGGCACAAGAGGAGGACAATGAGCAAAGTCAATTGGACATGTGGAAGAGGATAGGTGGCCTGAGGGTTTTGTAAGACCAGTGGATAGGATGACCAGTAAGGACAACAAAATACTTTAGAGATTTCGCCCTCTTAAACAAAATTAAGTGTAATAAACAATGTTCATTTTTAAAAAGTATTGGAATAAATAGAGAGGAGATGAGATGAGAACCCAATATTCTATTTCATCGGGCATTACTAATTCTTAGATAATTATGGAATTATTTAGGAGCCCACTCATTTTAGGCATTAGGTGCCTACTTTTGTTATAGGTACACCTATTTGATGTAGTGAAGGTCTTCATTTGTTAAATAGGGGCCAAGACATTTCTAGGCCACTGGCCCTATCTCTATTGGCTCCATTTGGACTCATACCTCCCCTTGTTATGCTCAATACCCTTTTGTTTGCTTCACCACCACTAAATGGAGACAACCTACCTACAATTGGATGGGTATGTGCCCTATAAAATTAGTCATTCCTTGTTCTTAGAGAAAAAGTTCTTCCCCTTCATCCCACTAGGGTTTGCGAGGATAGATTTCATGGGACTTTATAAAGACTTGCTTGGAAATATATGTGCTATGATATTATTTTACGTGCTACCTCTCCTTATCGGTGGAGCACTTTGTTCCTTTCCTTGAGAAAAGTATGCATGAAGATGTAAATTCTCTTCCCAACNTACTCACAATGAAATGTAAGAAACCGACTCAACAACATCAAAGATGAAGATCACTTTCTACATAAAACATATTCTCTTAAGGAAACTCAAGTCATTGTAATGAAGAGAAAAACGAAAACGGCAAGGGTAGATCAATGTTGTTATTGTGCAAGGACGACTTGGATCCACTAGAAGAAATGTCAAATGAACATTGCGCTCAAGAAGAAGGCATATACCAACTAAGGTCAATCACGATTGAATAAGGCAATTCCCCAACACCCTTTACATTGAGGATTTATCCTCAAAGTTGCCACTAGAAACCAATCCAAAGAAATAGACAATTGTTTTGAAGCATTGTGTAAATGATTGTCTTGGGCACAAGAGGAGGACAATGAGCAAAGTCAATTGGACATGTGGAAGAGGATAGGTGGCCTGAGGGTTTTGTAAGACTAGTGGATAGGATTACCAGTAAGGACAACAAAATACTTTAGAGATTTCGCCCTCTTAAACAACCTTAAGTGTAATAGACAATGTTCATTTTTTAAAAGTATTGGAATAAATAGAGAGGAGATGAGACCCCAATATTCTATTTCATCAGGCATTGATAATTATGGCATTATTTAGGAGCCCACTCATTTTAGGCATTAGGTGCCTACTTTTGTTATAGGTACACCTATTTGATGTGGTGAAGGTCTTCATTTGTTAAATAGGGGCCATGACATTTCTAGGCCACTAGCCCTATCTCTATTGGCTCCCTTTGGACTCATACCTCCCCTTGTTATGCTCAATACCCTTTTGTTTATTTCACCACCATTAGATGGAGACAACCTACCTACAATTGGATGGGTATGTGCCCTATAAAATTAGTCATTCCTTGTTCTTAGTGAAAAAGTTCTTCCCCTTCATCCCACTAGGGTTTGTGAGGATAGCTTTCATGGGACTTTATAAAGACTTCCTTGGAAATATATGTGCTATGATATTATTTTACGTGCTACCTCTCCTTATCGGTGGAGCACTTTGTTCCTTTCCTTGAGAAAAGTATGCATGAAGATGTAAATTCTCTTCCCAACCCCAGTGAAAGGGGACAATCTTTTTATATTCTATGGTATTGTAGTATCATCCCATCAAAATGACAAGACCCCTTAGAAATGATCAAACACAAGAGAGATTGGAAAGCTATACAAGATTGTCTCATCTTTCCTTATGACTTAACAACACGAGGTAACTTGAACAAGAAAGGAGCACCAATAGATGGAGATAAAGAATACAAGGGTCTCAATTACAAAGAAGATATGATGCAAGCCATCAACAAAAGAAGAGGATACCAAAGTTTAGAGGATATCAATTGGAATGAGCA
>JZKD02S0366020.1:54812-71589 GCA_000966675.3 Picea glauca
GTCTATATAACTATGTTGATGCTACCGGGTGAATGGTATGTTTTGTGCTCAAGACCATTACCTGTAATACCTCCCTAGCTAGGAGGGAGTGTTGATATTATGGTAGCTACAGGAGCTATTTACCTCCACGTGTAAACCTGACAAGGATAGAATACTCTGGGAAGCAAGAAGAAACCCCAATGAGTTGGCTAATAATCCTAGAAGACTTATCGGCTCAAGAAGATAATTTATATTAGGTTATTAGCCTCCAAGAGAAGAAGTCTGCCAGAAATAATAATATATACTAAACAGACAGATACCCAGAATGAGAAGTCGGCCCAAGTAGTTAGCCAGAATTAGTATAAATACAGGAGGTCAGTTCTCATTCTGGCAGGCAGTCTCAGAATTGCAGTGCCCAGTCTTGTGCGCAAGTTTGAGGAGAGCTGCCATTGCAGCTGCTGAAGCTAGCAGATCACGTTTGGCTTGGACTATATCTTGGCTAGGGTTTGGACTATCTGATCAGCTCTTGTTGGTGCGCTATCCTTGGGGAAAGGTGCGCTACCCTTTGTTTGGCTATCTAGCCTAGGGTTTGCTTCCGGAATGATTCTTTGTCAAGGTTAAGGTGCTCGGAGGGAGGCTTCAGCCTATGGTTGGGTGACAAGGGTATTGTCAATGGTAAAATGAGCACACATCTTTCATATTCTAATAGGGTTGTGGCGATCAGACAATCGAAAGCTCGGTCGCGAGGGTAATTAACTGGATAGATTGGAGAATTTTTTACGTCGAAGATTCGACCTATTATGAGTTCGAGTTGTTGAAATCCATCTCTGTGTAAACAATCACATGAAGAAGTCGGTGAGTGTTTTACGTTTAGTGTTTTATTGATAGAGGAAAGAGGCGTGAAGGAACCCATTCTTCTCCCGATGTGAGTTTGCTGCGTGAAGGAGTTTGCAAGGATGGTGAATCCACTTGCAAAAACTTATCTCAATGAAGCCAATAAATTGGATGGCTCGAATTTTGTCAATTGAAAATTCAAAATGCAGACCTTGATGAAAGGTTATGGTGTTTGGACAATCACGAAAGGAGATGAAGCACGATCCGATGCAACTCCAGGTGTGACAATGACAACAATCCAAGATTGGGATAAGCGGGAGAACAAAGCCAAGGTATTATTACGAATGTCTGTGAAAGATAATATAATTCCTCACATTAGAGATGCTAAGACTTCTAAAGAAACCTGGAAAGCACTTAAAGATTTGTATGAGACTAATAATACAAATCGAATTCTTTTTCTGAAGAGTAAATTGCTAAGTATTAAAATGGATATAAATGAGTATGTTAGTACTTTTCTTGGGTGAATTAAAGACATGAAAGATAAATTGGGAGATATAGGAGAAAAAGTGTCAAACACTGATCTTGTCACAATTTCCCTAAATGGAATGCTAGAGGACTATCAAATGTTTATAACAGGCCTTGCATCAAGAGAGAAAGCTCCTACCTTTGAGGAATTGACAGGTATATTTCTGCAAGAAGAAGAGAGGTGCACGAATTTGAAGCCTCAAAATTCAGACTTAGCATTATGGACAAAGAAGAGATTCCCTAAAGGGAAACCAGGAGAAGGAAGCAAAGGAGGAAGTTCATTTTAGAGGAAGTCACCAAAGCCAAATCAAGGTATGCCATCTAATAGAAATGAACCTAAGTGTTTCTATTGTGGTAGGACTGGGCATCTTGCCAAAGAATGTTATAAGAAGAAAAATGATTAGGCTAGGCATAAAAATAGAAAACATTTAGGGCATTTTGCAGAAGAAAACCCGAATTTTGATTCAAAAGATCTTAGATTGTTTGTGTCTAATGATGCACTGTCTGCTGAAACTGATGATGTTGACGCATGGTTTGTTGATTCTTGAGCTTCAATTCACATGACATGTAACAAGAATTTGTATATAAACTTTAAAGAAACACATAATGGTGCCCATATTTATCTTGGAGATGATCATTCTTATCAAATCAAGGGATATGGAGATGTTCCAGTAACACTGTCGAATGGAATTGTTAGACACATTCGCAATGTTGTGTATGTCCCTGGGATAAAGAAAAACTTGATTTCTGTGTCCACAATTACAGATCAGAATTTAAAGGTTGAATTCTTCAAGACACATTGTATAGTGAAGGACTTGCAAGATCATTACAGAATTGTTGCCTCAGGAGTCAGAGTTGGAGGTCTGTACAAACTTGATGTCACCAGCAAGAATCATCAAGCATTGACTTCTGCAACTATGCCTATAGAAACTCATTGGCACCAAAGGTATGGTCACATTAATTATCATGATTTGTTGTTATTACAAAACAAAGTATGGTTGAAGGACTCCCTATGTTGAAGAATGAGTATGCTTCTTGTGAAGGTTGTGCATTAGGAAAGATGCACAGAGATGAATTCCCCTCTAATTCTGATAGGAGAAAGAAAGATGTATTAGAACTTATACATACTGATGTTTGTGGACGAATGCATACAAGGTCCTTAGGCGGTGCTTATTATTTTTTGTTATTTATTGATGACTGCACAAGATACACATGGGCTTATTTCCTTAGAAAAAAGAGTGATATTTTTGTTGATGATTGCAGCTATGTGAGACATTCTCCAGCTTACAAACCTGTGAGATATGGATCACTACAGCCATGTGAAGATATTTTCCAGCTTACAAACCTGAGAGAAAGCCCCTGAAGAGGGTGTGTGGTTCCTATCTAAGACAGAGATGGAATGTAGAGATGACCTCCTCCATTTAGAGAGTTGAGAAGAACTCCAGATGATTATCCAGTGGGAAAGGCGATCTGCTGAGTTAGACGTGCCTGTGGTTGAGCACAAAGGTGAACATGTGAAATCCCAAAGTGTTGGGTGCATCGTCATGAGAACAGAAATGAAGATGATGTATTAGCCTCCTCTGAGCAACAAAGTTGAGGAGAAACTCCAGATGACTCTCCTGTGTGAGGTAGTGGGAAAGAAGATCTGTTGAGTGGATGTGCCTGTGGACGAGCACAAGTGAACGTGTGAAGAAGTGGTTCTTCTGTGTAATGCAGTGAGCCAAAGATATGGACATCCCTATGGATGTGCCCCTAGTGGATGCGCCCTAGTGGGTGTATAATATCCCTTGCTATATTGTTCAATATTCAGACCTGCCTGTAACTCTAATTGTAATGTAAAGGGTACAGGTTGGCCCCATCTTAATGTGACTGGTAATTAATGTGAAAGATAATTAATCTGGTTAATATTAATTATATTATAAGCTAGTGAGGTCAGTCTTGTTGTACCAATAGACACTTCTGTTGACAGGTTCAGGTTAGTATAAATAAAGGTAAATTCCCCATTGAGGAAACATATCTTTCATGTGAGTTTGGTATTTTCAGCAAGCACACTTCTTTGGGAAAAGTGCGCACCTCTCTTGGGCGCTAGAGTTCTAGGGTTTGAGCACCCTCTTGTGTTCTAGGGTTTATTTTGATGGTGAAGGTATTTCTCTCAAAGAATATAACAAAGGATTTGGCTAGGTTTTCTTCCCTTGTTGAGAAGGGTTTCCCAGGATACTTCTTGTGTTCTTGTGCATGGTGCTTCTTCTTGTGATCTTGGTTGTTGCAACATTTATGGTTATGGTTAAATGCTAAAAATGAAATGAACTTCATGCTTAACCTAGCTTATTGAAAAATCAACAGTTTTTAAATATTTCAAGGAATTTAAAAAAATGGTGGAGAAGCAAATAGGAAAGTCCATCAAAATCCTTCGCTCAGATCAAGGGGGAGAGTACAGATTAGGGAACTTCATCAAGTATTGCAAAGATCATGGAATAGTATAGCAATTTACAGTACCCCACACTCCACAGCAGAACGAAGTTGCAAAAAGGAAAAACGAAACTCTGGTGGAGTGTGCACGAAGTATGATGAAAGGTAAAAATCTCTCAAATGCTTTTTGGGCTAAGGCCATTAGCACTGCTATTTATTTAAAGAATAGAAGTCCAACAAGGTGTCTTGATAATAAAACTCCTTTCGAAGCCTTGTATGATTCTAAACCAGCAGTTAATAATTTGAGGATATTTGGGTGTAAGGCTTTTCCACATATTCCAAAGGAGAACATGAAGAAGCTTGATGCTAAAGTTATCAAATGTATTTTTATAGGGTATTGTTCAGAATTTAAAGCATATAAACCGTTTGGTCCATCTACTCACAAAGTGTTTGCAAGTAGAGATGTAATTTTCCATGAGCAGGCAGAGGGAAATAATGAAGACAACAGTCATAAAGGATGGCATGTACTTCTTGAAGATGAAGAGGTCAAATAAGAGAAGCACCAGCAGGAAAAGGCAGCCAATGACATGGATAGATCCAGCAGTGAAGAAGAATCTTCACAAAATGGAGAAGTCACCAACCAATTGAGAAGATCTTCACGACAGGTTCGTCCACCTGAAAAAGTATAAAGATTATGCCCTGATGAGTAATATTTCAAATGTCATAAAACCCATGAGTTTTAATGAAGCTAATGAACATGAAGAGTGGAGAAAAAAAATGGAGGAAGAATATGACTCTATAATGAAAAACAAAACTTGGGAATTGACTGAATTGCTTAAAGATAAAAATCCCATTGGATGTAAATGGATATACAAACCTAAATTCAAAGCAGATGGAAGTATATATAAATTTAAAGCTAGATTGGTGGCAAAAGGGTATTCACAGAAGGAGGGCATTGATTATGCAGAAACATTTGCACCAGTAGCTAAATTAAATACTTTAATATTATTAATTGCATTAGCTACAAAGTACCATTGGAAGCTTCATCAATTAAATGTAAAATCTTATTTTCTGAATGGTGAGTTAAAATAGGAGGTTTACCTTACTCAACCTGAGGGGTTTGTGAAAAGTGGTCAAGAAAATTTAGTGTGTAAATTAAAGAAAGCATTGTATGGATTGAAACATGCACCTATGTCATGGTATGAGAAGACAGATTCCTTCTTTCTTCAGCAGGGTTTTATGAGGAGCAAAAGTGATCCAAATTTGTATACCAAGTTTGATGAAAAGGGGCATGTTGTATTGATTTCCTTATATGTTGATGATTTAATTATTATAGGAAATTCAGAAAAATTGATTAATGGAATTAAGAAGCAGATGTCACAGGTATTTAAAATGAAAGATGTTGGTGAGTTACATTACTGCCTAGGTCTTGAAGTTTGGAGAAATGTTGGTCAAACCTTTGTGTCTCAAGGTAAATATGTCAAAGAAGTACTTAAGAAGTTTAAAATGGGTCAGTGTAGAGTTTCTTATGTTCCAATGCAGCAGAACATGAAACTTTACTGTGATGATGGTTCGAAGGAGGTAAATGGTATAGTGTATAGACAGGTGGTGGGAAGCTTGAACTATCTCACTACAACCAGACTTGACATAGCATATTCTGTTAGTGTGTTAAGTTAGTTTATGGAAAAACCTCTAGAAAACCATTGGAATGCAGCGAAAGGGGTAGTCAGGTATCTCAAAGGCACAATTGATTATGGTAGTTGTTATCGCACAGTTTGTAGTATGGATAAAATATAGATATGAAGAGGCAAACTGGAGTAACTAGAACCAATCCCACCCAATGTCACCTCGATAGGAAGGTTCTTTCTGTTTAGGGAGGTAAGGCCCAAGGGAGACGTCCCCGGTGACCTGGGGTTTTGAGAAGGTAAAGGATTGTAAGATAAAAGGTAAATTCCCCCCCTCACAAGTCACCACCGAGCAGATAGTCCGGCTAACAGCCAATAAAGAGAAGTACAACCAAGAGGTAGAGATACACCTGCCCGAGACAAAACAACAAGAAATATATATATATATATATGCAAGCTTACTCGCTTGGCTAGTACTTCATAAAATCAATGACTATCTGATATATAAGCAATTGAACAATGAATATTGACGAAGTCAATGTTTATTTAATAGCTATGATTTCAATGTCACTTCTTCAATAAAAGCTAAAGAAACGTGGCATTCAATTGTAACAATTAACACTTCATTTAAACAATGCCTTAAATAACCATTCAATTTCTCATAAGAAAACGATAGCTGCACAATGAGTTTAATAGAAAAATGATAACGACAACAATTAGTTAGTAGGGTTAGTCTAGGCTAAGGTTAGAATAGTTAGGGTTTTGTTCAAAGTATTAAGAGTTGTTTTTTATCACAAGTACTCACACGCTAGGCCTTAGATCAATGCATTCCTAGGGTTAATGGAGTCAAAAGGAGGACGCAGAAGCTGAAGGATAAAAAATGATAGTAAGACTAAGGACTGGAGGGTCAAGCCTTGAAGTGTTGCTATGACAAGGCATCAAGGACAAAACCCTAGGGGAGAGAGGCTCGCTTTGGTGTAGGGGAACTAGGCCTCAGTGCTCTCTCCTCCTTCCTTAGCTCAATGGAAAAAATGGCTAGCTCAAAAGGTTGCATAAAACTAAGACAGGAGGTTTTGCAGGCAACATGTTGCTATAGCAAGGCTTCACCAAGCAAACCCTAGGGAAAATCGGCTCATCAAGGTGTAGGGGAACTAGGCCTTGATGTGTTTTCTCCTTCTTAGCTTCAAAAAAGTAAAACGGCTAGCATAAGAGAAGATTGATTTGAGTGTTGCTAAGGCAAGGCTCAATCCTCTTCAACGAGGGCTAGAAAGAGAAGAGTGTTGCTAAGGCAAGGCTCTATCTCATTTCAGCAAATAAAATGCTAAAAATTCTTGATAGGGACATGAGACAACGACCTTCAATGCGTGGTTGTCCCCTAGGGTTTAAATCAACAAATTATAATCATAAATGCAAGAGAAACAATGCTACAACCATTCAATTAAGAAGTTTTGTAGAAATTTACTTACATTTAACCAAGAAATCAAGTAGCAAACCCTAGTTGTAATACCTTTCACCAAGAGAAATGCCAAAAATATGCCAAGAAAATCTTCCTTCAACAAGTGCGCCTCACTATTTCATCCAAAACCCTAGAATAGGGCGCAAATTTCAGACCTCACAAAGTGGTGAGTGAAAGATGATGAAAAAATGAGAGTAAAAACCCTCAATTTATACTGTGCCATGACCTAATTTCACTTTTAGGTCATAAAAAGGCCGACAAGGCCAAAATACTAAAAATCATACTATTTTACATTAAATGCTTAAATTAAAACCTAATCAAGCTAAAGAGAGACGTCATGCCCCTTTAAGGGTGACGTTAGCCCCTTCCAGGGCAAATGCAACATCCTGGAGAAAAACGTTAACCCTCCTTGGGCTTCTCCAACTTGCCACACGTGCCAACACTGCCAAATCTGTCTCCCAAGACATCCATAAGGCTGGATGATGTCATGATCATCATGGGTGACGTCCTGGGCCTTCTAGGGTCAACGTTCCAATGGAGAAGGCACAACCCCCCTAGGTCAAGCTCTGCTAGGGTGCCTCTGGTGGAACTTCCTCCTCTTCTCCGGTGCAAAGCCTCTGACCATATCTGTCCTGTCTCTGCCCCCTGATGGGGTCCCAACATCCATCTAGTAGGCTCTTCAGTCCCATGGAGGTCCGAACTGATTATCTCTCCATGTGTACCGGTCCAACATGGTACCTGTCCATCGGGCATGATCCTGCACATCAACAGCTACGCCCTCCATGGGCTCATAAGTCACAGGGATCATAGCAATGTCAATCACATCTCATCATCAATATTATTAAACATGTGCATAAAACCCCTATTACCCTAGTTAAAAACTCAAAGACATTATACAAGCCTGCAATACAAGCTTGGAGAAAGTGACATGGCATCCTATTAGGCTAGTGTCCACTGGAAGAGGAAAGTTTCCAGAAGAGACCTCATCTGAGCCATGCAAGTGGGTGATGTGGACAAGGGATGTCCAGGCAAGTGGGTGCAATGAGAGTAGAGGGTGCAAAGCTTTACCTGTGGGTGCCTTTGTAGAAGGCGAGCTGCACCTGTCTTGGATGCAATTTTTTCCAAGCCCATTCATGCCTTTTATTCTTTATTCTTTATTGCTTTTTCTTCAAGAGGCTAATCAGGGGACATTGCCCTGGCGTGGTGATCAATGTGACAACGTTACCCACAAGTACTTTCACAGAAATGAGAAGGCTGGCTTGTGATGAGACCCCCTTTCTCTTGGCCATGCAACCAAGAGTCACTACCCTGGCGTGGTAACTAGCTGGTGGTAATGTCATACTGCTAGGTACCCATGGACCTAATAGGCTAGCTCGTGATGAGACCCCCTATCCTCTGACTAGGTCTTGTTTTATTATTTTTATGGGTCCCTCTTGTTTCTTGTTGAGAAACCTTTTATTTCTTTCTCGGGGATCCCTGGGCGAAGCATCTCGAGGCTTTATTCTTAGGCTTTTATCTTTTGCTAGCTTGCGTTTACCTTCTGGGCCTTTAGCCCCTTCTTCCCACGAGGTAAGGTGCAATCCTCAAATGATAGGTCAACCCAGTGCCAAGACAAGTGTGATGGGATAGATGAGCGGGAAGTAAGATGAAAAAGTGGTGCTATGACGGGAGCAGACGATGGATTTTCAGAAATCCCCCCCAGTGGCAAACCAAAACCTACGGACACAGGCTTACTAGGGCATCCTGTCATTCCCCCCAGACATGGTCAAGTGGGTAAGTATAAGATCCAAGCATTTTTTAGAAACAAAAGGAATTAAATGCACATATTCAAAGGTTTTGAGGATCAGAGTGACACGTACCATGATACCTAGACTCATTAGCTCATGGAGCAAGAACCATCTCTGACACAAGACCAAGCCGATAGTGATGGATGTTGCTGTTGCTGGCAAGGTAGAGGCGCTGAAAGGGAGAAAAGATGGGCCCTCCAGGGCCATGCTGAAGTCGATCCGGCTCTCGGTACTCCATGTCTAGGACCTGTGGGCCTCGAGACATGATCTCCTAGATCTCCTAGTTATCCCTAAAAGTGGGGGATAACAGTATTAAATATACTGATTCATTCAATGTTGAGTTGACAGGTTACTCAGATTCAGACTGGGCTAGCAATTCGGATGATCAGAGATCTACTACAGGTTACGCCTTTGGCATTGGATCCAAGATTGTTTCATGGAGCAGTAAGAAGCAACCCACTGTATCTTTGTCATCCACTGAGGAAAAATATAAAGCATCGTGTGCAACAACTTGTGAAGTTGTTTGGTTGAGAAGACTACTTCAAGATCTTGGAGAAGAACAAAGGAAAGCTACGATAATCAAATGTGATAACCAGAGCTGAATCAAGTTGGCAAATAATCCAGTTTACCATTCAAGGACAAAACATGTTGATACTCAGTTTCATTTTGTTCGAGAAAAGATGCAGTCTATGGACATTGCTTTAATGTATTGTAATACTAGTGAAAATATTGTTGATATTTTCACTAAGCCTCTTGGGAAGATAAAATTTGAATTGTTTAGGGAGATGTTAGGTGTGGATGTCAATCCTTTCTCCATTAAAGGGGAGACTTAGAAATAATGGAGATTAGTTGTCTAAACCAAATAATGGTTCCAATCATCTAATGGTTCCAACCGTCTAAACTGAATATCATCATATATATTGTACTCATTGATTTAATAAAGCACAGTGCATGGCTTTACTTTGATGGCCTCCAAGTGCTGCCTCGCTTGAGAGAAGCTGGTTCCATTTCATTTCTTCTATTTTCAAGTCTTCCACATCACCAACATCATTTTTAGCAAAGTTAATATACATCTACAGCTCCAATGTGATACCGATTTCTTAGTTAGAGGTTAGAAGACTTTAAACAAATCCATTTCGTCCGATTAGATTCAATTGTGTCAGATCCCATCACTTGAACCAAGCAATCAATTTAATATGCATGCCTACATGATAGTGATGTAGTATGATTTTATTATGTCAAGTTAGGTATGAATAATCAAATCAAGGATTGTTAATACCAATAAAGATCCTTCTTAAGGCCAGATGTATTAAGCATGAGAGGGGTTAAATATTTCGAGGCGAAAACATTTTTTAGAGTGTAAAAACTCAAAGAAAGATTTTCCACAAAGTTTTTCAAAGTTACTAAATTATGTGGCTTAACACAGTTTGCCAACAGGCCAGGGAAGCCCTTACCCTCTTCACCTAGAATGACACACACCAAATCCTAGAATTCTGAACCAATCCCAAAACCAGAGTAGAGGCATTTTAGTAGAGTACTACCATGGATTTTCAAGACTTCAATCCAAATCCGAAGGAGAATTACTGTATGAGCATCTACAAATACGATTAGGAAAGCCCAAAAGAAGATTATTCAGCTGATAGTTAGGCTGATGATCATGAGTATCCTTATGCAGACAATACCCAATATTTTGACATAGATATTTCACTGCCCTTCTCCCCACCACACACCACCCCAACCTCAACCTCGGAAGAGAATGATAGCGAAGATGAACTTCAGTTGGACTTGTCTACTTGTAGTGCAAATCCCCTAAACCCAAATCAGTGCTTTCCTCCTCCTGCAGATAACTCGTTTTACCAGGGCAAGCTGTTACCCTCCAACTAACTCCTACACCTCTTGAATATGACATAGGTATTATGATATTCATGCCTCTCTTCAGTATTCTAGAAAATGCCCCAACAGGAGTCAAGACCATCTTCCCTAAGTTGCTCAAAACTACTACCAAGTTGAAGTTGTCTTTGTTTGGATTCACAAAATCTGATAAACTTGACATGGATTTACAATCTCCTTCTGCTGATTCTGGTACTTCTATGTAGCAAAATCTCTTACAACTACAGTTACATGAGCAGTGAGAGGAGCATGAAATTGATGGAGGTACAAAGTGCCATTCAAGGAGCCAGTGCCCACTGCAAGAATTCCAATTACATTGATGGTAAGTAGTGTGGTAGCAGCCCTGCTCTACTCTGTGCAGATAGATGGTATTCCTCTTGATGTAGTTAAAGAAAACTATTGTGAGCTCCCTAAACTTCATCCTGTCCTGTCCCTTTGACGGAATATTTATTTCCTAATTACTGAGAATCCTCCTATAAGCATGAATCTTCTCGCATGAAGAGGCTATACATATAGTATGAATGTTTTCTGAATCAATTGTGTAGAAATTTACAGTTCAAATTCAGCCATTTTCTACATCTTAAACTCACTTTGCTCATTGGTTTTGATCTTTGCAATGTGATTGAGAGTTGAGACTGGCACCTTCATATCTGCTCAATCCTATTTTATTTGTAGATAAACAAATAAGCAAATTTCGTCATTTATCATCCTAAATTACGTTCTACTCACACTTGAATTAGTTTCTTCTCTTAAAGATATTCCATGAATACCAATCTTAAAGCTATTCCATGAATACCAATATTGAGAATCGGCTTCGAAGCATAAATTCCTCTTGTAGTTTCTTTCTGGCAAATCCAGATTGAATAAAAAGGTATCAAAGCAAGCAACATCACATGGAAATCTAGGAGAGAAGGTGAGAATGATGGAGATGACAAATCTGGGAAGAGTAAGTCTTCTCCTCCACTTGAAAAGGAGAAGAAGAGAAAGACTAAGAATGATGCAGGAGATGAATATGGATAGCTAATCCTCTCCAGTTTAGATTTATCATTGTAAATCATGCATCATTCTAACTCCTAAAAGAAAGACGGTAGAAAAGGAAGAATCAACAACTGACTGGCCGGAGGAATTGAGGGACAACAAAGTTTGAATAACATTATCAATCATAAGGATATCCAGATGATCGAGCACACCCAAGGCCAAAACCTCCAAGGCAAGCTCCCGTGTGAGATGACCTTGGATTATTATGAGAATACTACTGAAATCAGAGTAGGAAAGCATGAGAAAAATATTGGCCAATGAGTTCAAGCAGTACAGTCTTTCCAAGTTTGACGATTAACATGGATCTTGGCCAGGAAGTAAAAATACCAAGGAAAGAGAATGCATTCCTTAGGGAAGAACTCAAAGCTCTCTAATAGATGACAAAGCAGAAGCCCATAATCCTCTCTCCTTATCCTATGGGATATATAACTTAATGAGCCATCCGCAGTTTCACAGTATGAATTAGTTCATAAGGCAAAGACAAGAATCTCAACATTCTCAATGCCTCCACCTGAATAAAATCCACAAAAAGGTGGATGACTGGAGGCTACATGCCCAGTAGAAATTGTGAAGGTACTACACATGGTATCTAATTTTAAGAGTTGTGGTGGCTAATGCCGAATATTAATTGTAAGCTGTGGAGAGGCTGAAAGCAGAGGTGTATATTTAAGAGTAGTGGTGACTAATACCCAATAATCATTGTAAGTTGTGGAGAGGTTGAAAGGCAGAGGTGTATGTGAAGATATCGTCACTAACAGTGATCAGTGAAGAGATTTTAAATTTTGATGCTCATGTTGAAAGTTTTTATGATTTTCTGTAAAGGTAATAACTTTCACTAATAGCCTACAGATAAGGTTCCTGAAGCTGAAGGCTAGCGAAAGACTCAAATTTTTCATCAATGAAAAATCCACAATGAAGTGGAGAATTATGAAGCTAAGCTTAGTTTGGAGTTAGTACGCAACCAACCTGCAACATATTTATAAAGTTAGATTGCAATTGAGAGCCTTGATTGATCATGCTCTATTCTTGTACAGTTAACCTAGCGGAACAACACTTCTCTACACTCTCCCAAAGTTGGACAGTCTCATCAAGGAGCTGCTATTCTTGGGAGGTTTGGCTGAGTCCTCAACCAATTTCCTGCCGTTCCCAACTTGTCCACGATGTAATACATCTCGCCATCTTCCTTTGCTTCCCTCCGGTCCTCTCTTCATCCACTTTCACTTCTCAACCAATTGATTGGTCTCGCTATCCTATCTGTCCACGATTTAATCAACTCGCCCTTTCTTTGCTTCCCTTCAATTTGATCCAGTCCCTGGTTTACGATTCTTTGATCGGCTTTCATAACCCATCCTGATCTATAACCTTCCACTCCCTAGTTTACGATTCTTTGATCGGCTCTTCATAACCCATCCCGATATAGCCTTCCTATATCCCTCAACCTCCCAACCCCCTATGTTTATTTTCCTCCTTTTGTTTATTGTCCAATTTTCAGTTCTTGTTATTATCAGTGTACCTAGATAGATTTGGACCATCCTAACCCTCTTTCAATATGTCAAAATCACTTAAATATGAGGTTTCACACAATAGTCAATATAAGTTCGAATATACAAATCAAGCTTATAGTGCTTGCTCTCTTTAATTCAAATGCCACAAATTAAACCCAACATTCCAAGTGACCATAATTTACATAATCTAATGTCTTACCCTTTTTAATCATGTTTTATTGAAAGATCTTCATTCTTATTAATATAAGTTTGAATATACAAATCATGCTTACAATGTTTGTTCTCTTTAATTCAAATGCCACAAATTAAACCCAACATTCCAAGTGACCATTGGAATTAACACAATCTAATGTCTTACCCTTTTTAATCATGTTTTATTGAATGACCTTAATTCTTATTGTTTGCTTAAAATTTTACTCCATTCTATCTCATCACAACATGCCCATGACCTTTTTTGCTTATTGTTCACTCTCCAAATCCCAACGACCTACCTTAATACTATACATACCTCTCCCATCTCCTCCTTTTGACCCAAATGATTGAGAATGTAAACATGAACCTCATTAGCTCTAGCCAATCCAATACCCCCTACAACTTACATTAACACTATAAATATATCTTCCATCTCTTCTCCCTTTGCCATGAATTGTCAAGAATAGTATGATTAAACCACCAACTCTAATCGATCCAACATCCTTTACAAAAACTTCGTTGAACTCTCTTATTTAACTATGTGGTCTTATTCCTCTTGGTTACACCTCATAATACTTTTTCCTCTTCGAAGAATAATAAATTAGATCCATCTTAATCTCAAATCTATGAAGTGTTGAGAGGGATCAAATCCCTTAAGGTGCAAAAACATGAGACTTTGCACCTTTAGGGATTTGATTCCCCACGATCCTTGATAGAATTAGGGTTAAGATGGATCAAAACGAGTTTTTGAATTTTTTGCTAACCAACTTATATTTTTATCATCAATTTATTATCATTTCATTATTTTGTGACACTTATTATACATTTCTTAGGCTATAGAATGTGCTTGTCGACGCAATTACCAACCTCCACCTTAACAATAAAAACCTTAATAATCTTTCACCTAGTAGTTTTCAAAAAATCAAACCCCCCACCCCTTTAATTAACCTCAAACTTAGAATTAAACAATGTTACTCATAGCCTTTTAGAAAGTGAATTATAACATAGCTCCATGATGTATTTCTTATGAAGATATTCTTTGTAACATTGAGTTTGTCATTCGTTTCCTTCCCAAGAGTGATGCCAATGAAATTCCCCAAGATTGCACTTGTACCTTTCGATTATCAAAACTCCCCAAATTGAACTTAATTGAAGAGGAATACAAAGGCTCCATTTATCTCAACATCCCTAAAAATTATCATTTTGAAAGTTAACAAATGTAATTCCATGGACATCGTGAACACCGATGACTACAAGTCCAAAATGAAGGACCTCCTTTTTTCCAATGGATATCATAAAAGTAAATGCAACTTGATCACCCAATTCACAAAAAAAATCACCAAAGATATCTGTTAACGCACAGTTTGTAGCTAGGATAAAAGGCTATAGGATAGAAGGCCAAACTGGCGTAACAGGACCAATCCCACCCAATGTCACCACAATGAAATGGTTCTTTCTCTTTAGTGAGGTTAGGCCCAGGGGAGACGTCCTCGGTTACCTGGGGTTTTGAAGAGGCAAAAGGCTAATAAGACCAAGATAAGGTTTTCCCCCTTCACAAGTCACCACCCAAATAGATAGTCCGGCCAAAGGCCAATAAAGAAGTAAAACCCCCAAAGAAGTATACCTGCCTGGAACAAAGCAACAACAAAATGATATATGCAAGCTATTCAAATAGGTTAGTACTTCATAAGACTATCTGATAAATATATAAGCAATATGGCAATAAATATTGATGAAGTCAATGTTTATCAATATAGCAATGAGAATAATGTTACTTCACCAATAAATATTGGAACGATGTAGCATTCAATGTAACCAATCAACACATCATCTAATAAATGCCTTAAACACCATTCAATTTCTCATAAAGGAGAACGTTGATGCACTAATGATATAACCAGCATAAGATAACGACAACAATTAAGGTTAGTAGGGTTAGCTTCTAGACTAGGGTTAGTAGTTAGGGTTTCAATTCAAAAGTCTTGAGAGTATTTAGATCAAGTTCTACTTCAATGCTTGAGGTCTTAGATCAGTGCCTTAGGGTTTAATGGAGTCAATAATGAAGGACGCAAGAGTTGAAGGAAACAAAGACTAAGGACAAGAGGGAGAAGTTTTGAGGTGTTGCTAAGGCAAGGCCTCAAAATCAAAACCCTAAGGGAGAGAGGCTCACTCCAGTGTTGCTACAGCAAGGCCTCGTGCTCTCTCCTCCTTCCTTAGGTCAACTTGGCAAAACGACTAGCTCAAATGAAGCAGAAAATCAAGACAAGAAGGCTTAATGAGGGAGAGTGTTGCTACAGCAAGGCCCTTTCATCAAACCCTAAAAGAAAAATGACCCTAAGTGTAGATAACCTAGGCCTAGGACGTCTTTTTCCTCTTGAATTCTAAATGGTACAACTAACAAAGGAGAGGAAGAAAAAGGAGTGTAGCTACGGCTAGGCTCTCTTTTTCTTCTTTAATGGCTAAAAATTTCTCTATCAGGGGACATGAGACATGGACCTACTTGTGTGCTTGTCACCTAGGGTTTTGATTTAGCAAAATTTATAAACATATGCAAGAAATTAGACTACAACCATTCATTCAAGAAGTTTTGCAGAAAAATAATTACAATTCATCAAGAAATAACCATGCAAACCCTAGTTGTAACACCTTCCTTCAAGAGAAATGGCAAAATATGCCAAAAAATGTCTTCCTTCAACAAGTGCACCTCCTTAAATCAACCAATAGCCCAAGATAGGGCGCAAATTTCAGACCTCACCAAGTGGTGAGTGAGTGATGATGAGAAAATGAGAGTGAAAATCTCCTATTTATACAAAACCTTGACCAAATTTTCCATTTAGGTCAGGTAAAAAGGCCGACAAGGCCAAAATATCAAATCATACTGTTTTACATTAAATTGTCAAGTTAAAACCCTAAATCAAGTTGAAAGGAGAGTGAAAGCCCCTCCAAGGGAGACGCTATCCCTTTTTAGGGAAGATGGGGTGTCATGGAGAAAAATGTTAGCCCTCCCTGGGCTTCTCCTGTTAGAATATAGAAGATTGTGCTCGTTTTACCATTGACGATACCCTCATCACCCAACCACAGGCCGAAGCCACCCTACGACCACCTTGACCTTGACAGAGAAGAGAATCTTGGTAGCAATCCAATAGCTAAGAGAGGCTAATGCACCAAGAAAGAATAGAAACCAAGCTGATAAGATAATCCCACCCAGAGGCTAGCGCACACCTTCCCAGAAACTTGCGCACAAGCTGCACCTGCGCAGATCCAGTTCTCTCTGCAACTGCTGAGATGTGAATAATGAGAACTGGCGCCCTGTATTTATAGTAGTCTGGGCAGTTTTACTGGGGCTGACTTCTCCTCCTGGGTACTAATAAATTCATATTAAATATATTTATGTAGCCGACAACTTGTCTAGGGTTTCCTCTACTTCTTTGCTTCCTTCCAGAGTATTCTAATCTCGTCATAGGTCACAATAGAGGTTCATACCTCCTGAAGCTACCATAATATTAACACTCCCTCCTAGCTAGGGAGGTATGGTCT
>JZKD02S0366020.1:97428-108013 GCA_000966675.3 Picea glauca
ATTGCTAGGTGGTGGTATGATGCAGACATACCTTTCAATGCTGCAAGGTTTGTTTATTATCAACCTATGTTGGATGCTGTAGCTTCATGTGGATCGAGCTTCAAGGGACCTAGTTATGAGGATATTAGGGGGAATCTATTAAAAAATGAAGTTGAAAGAGTAAATGAATACCTCACAGAGTTCAAGGAGTCATGGTCTAAAATAGCGTGCACAATCATGTCTGATGGATGGACTGATCAACGATCCCACACCATTCTGAACTTCCTTATTGCTTTCCCTAAAGGAACTATGTTCCTTAAATCAGTGGATGCATTTGATCAAGTGAAAGATGCAAATTTACTATTTTGTCTTTTGGATGAAGCAGTTGAGGAGGTGGGGGTGCAGAATGTTGTATAGGTTATCACAGATAATGCCACAAATTATGTTGCAGCTGGAAGGATGTTAGAGGAGAAGCATCGTACCATTTGGTGGACTCCTTGTGCAGCCCATTGTTTGGACCTCATGCTTGAGGATATTGGGAAAATTGAATGGGTGAAAAAAATAGTGAAACAAGGTAAAAACATAACAAGGTACATTTACAACCATTCATGGGTTTTGAACCTTATGAGAAAAAACACTGATGGAAGAGAGCTTGTCAGGTTAGCTATCACACGTTTTGCAACAAATTTTCTTACGTTGCAATCCATGATTGACCAAAAATCCAACTTGAGGAATATGTTCTCTTGTGATGAGTGGAATGCATCTCGATGGAGCAAGAAGGCCGAAGGCAAATAAATTGTTGAAAAAGTGTATGAGAAAGCATTTTGGAAAAGGGTAGTGCTATTTAGTGCGCCTCTTGTGAAAGTCTTGAGAATGGTGGATGGTGATAAACCAACCATGGTTTTTGTTTATGAGGCCATGGATCAGGCCAAGGAGGCAATAAAGGAAGCATATCAGGGTAAAAGGCAAACATATCTTCCTTTGTGGAGAATCATTGATGAAAGATGGAATAAACAACTCCATCGACCTTTACATGCTACATGATATTACTTGAATCCCAGGTAAGTAGTAAGTAATTTCAAAGTTTTTAAGAGATATTATTAAATTTTAATTTGCAAATGTTTAGACTTTAGCTAATGTTTCAAAGTTCAAACTCATTAACTCTTAAGTTTTAACTCTTTGAAAGGTACTATTACACAAAAGATTTTGAAGCAGATGGGGAGGTAAAAGAAGGATTATACAAATGCATTGAGCGCATGGTCCCTGATTCCAACAAACAAGATGAGATACACAACAAACTTTTGCGTTTCAATGAAAGTATTGGTACCTTTGGCAT
Organism: Picea glauca; assembly: GCA_000966675.3. Classification (NCBI taxonomy): domain Eukaryota; kingdom Viridiplantae; phylum Streptophyta; class Pinopsida; order Pinales; family Pinaceae; genus Picea; species Picea glauca. The sequence continues at coordinate 98,744 of JZKD02S0366020.1, forward strand.
GGCTATGGATGTTAGAAGTAGAGCAAGAGATCCACCAGGTACGTAATTGTAAAGTCTTTCAAAGTTTCAATTATATTATTCATGGTAAAAATTAAATCAAACTTTCAAAATCCTTTGCTAAATCTTTTTTCTCTTTACATGCAGCTTATTGGTGGCAACAATTTGGTAGCCAGTGCCATGAATTGCAGAAATCTGTAGTTCATATATTGAGCTAGGCATGCAATGCTTCTGTGTGTGAACGCAACTGAAGTGTTTTTGAGAGTATACACACTAAGAAGAGAAACCGTTTAGAGAAAAAATGGTTGAATGATATGGTATTTGTTCAGTATAACCTTAGGTTGAGGCGCAACCAATTGATGAACAAGACCCCTAAATCCAACAACATATTCTTGGATGATGTTGATCCCTCATCAGATTGGGTTGTGGAGACTTAGCCAATAGCTTTTGACCATGAAGACCTTTCTTGGATGGATTTGGTTCCCGAGCCACATCAAGAGAATGTGTGCACCAATGCTGCACCTGTATCTTTGCCTTCTAGACCAGGGGAATCAAGCTAGGCTGAGAATCCCCCTGTTGAGTCTACTCATGTTGAGAATGTAGATGATGACTCTGAGTCTGACTCTAAGTTCTTTGAGTCTTCCTTTTAGTATGCAGATTCAGATTATTAGATTGTGTAGTCTCCGACTCTCTAGAGTTATTTTTGGACTTTATAGGCCATTTAGAGCCTTTTTGATGATGTATTTTGATTTGGATATTCGTATGACTATGGACTCATGGAGTGCACTTACTCTTACTGCTATTTTGGTTTTATACACTATTACTTGTTATATATATATGAGAAACTTTGCAAATTTGTGTATAATGGTGGTTGGATTTACATGGATGCACATGAATATATATGAGAAAATTTGCAAATTTGTGTATAATGGTTTGGATTCTAGAATTGGATTCACATGGATGCACATGAATATATATGAGAAACTTTGCAAATTTGTGTATAATGGTTTGGATTCACATGGATGCACATGAATATGTATTTGGTTTTCAAAATTTGAATATTTTATGTATTTTTAGTGACCGGTTTTTTTTCGGTTCCGGTTCGATTTCGGTTTTTGGGGTTGACCGGTTCAATGAACGATTTGGTTCTGGTAACTTTGATCATAACAATGTTTTTTGTGCAGGTTGATATCAGATGATTTTTATGGAGACTGTATGTCTCTAGACAATAGATGTATGCTACTGTGGTGGATGTGTTCCATTGATTGTGACTATACATCATGGATCAAGTATCTGTGTGCTACTTGGTGTGGTAGTGTACCACTGGATTATAGTTGTGTACTACTATGGATAAACACAATTGTGTTCTATTGAATGATATTGTTCTGATTGCCTTGAAGACTATCAACAGTGTTGGAAATGATTATCAGCTAGATGGATGATCAATGGACAAAGATTTCCTAGACGGAAAATGGTTCAGGACATTTATTCTTCTAGGACATATGTCTAGATTAGAAGAATGGCTCTTGTGTCACTCTGTGGTGTGAGTGACTTATTCAGCATCATTTCTGATTACTCAGATGGAGTATGGTTTCGAGAGATGATGCAGCTGATGACACTGATAGTGATGATGGTGCTCATGATCTAGGCATGAGATAGTCCATAGGACTATGTTGATGCGACCAGGTAAATGGTATGTTTGTGCTCAAGACCATTACCTTCAAATACCTCCCTAGCTAGGAGGGAGTGTTGATATTATGGTAGCTGCAAAAGGTATTTACCTCCACGTGTAAACCTAACGAGAATAGAATATTATGGGAAGCAAGAAGAAGCGCTAATTGATTGGTTAATAACCCTAGAAGACAAGTCGACTCAAGGGAATGACTTGTATTCGGTTATTAGTCTCCAAGAGAATAAGTCGGCTAAAGGAAATGATATATACTAAAGGATTAGTACCCGGAATAAGAAGTTGGCCCAGGCAGTTTGCTAGATTTAGTATAAATATAGGAGGCCAGTCTTCATTATGGCAGGCATTCCAAGAACTACAGAGCACACTTGTGCGCACTGCAGTTGGGAAGTTTTGTGTGCAAGTTTGGAGGAGAGTTGTCGGTGCAGCTAGCAAATTTCGTTTTGGCTTGGACTATCTCTTAGTTATGGTTTTGACTATCTGATCAGCTCTTGTTTGGTGCGCTATCCTTGGAGAAAGGTGTGCTACCCTTTGTTTAGCTATCTAGCCTAGGTTTCGCTTCCAAAATGATTCTTTGTCAAGGTTAAGGTGCTCTTCGACCTATGGTTGGGTGACAATAGTGATATTGTCTATGGTAAAACGAGCATATTCTAACACCTCATTGACCAAAACCCTAGTGTTGGAGATACTCCAACAAATGGTTTTTCAATTGCAGAATGATAGCGTAGGATCCCCAATAGCTAAGACTCGATGTTTTAGATACAATGCAACTGACAGTTTGTGCATCCGAGTCCCGGTTTGAGTTTTGTCGATAGTTGCAACTCGCCTCCTCAAGCCATTCAAGGACATGTGGCCAATTTGGTCCGGGGGCATAAAATCCAAACCGAGCAGCATAATGGAGTTTTGTAAGCTCCCGCAAGTCTATTTGGCCAAATCCTACATGACTACACTATCCAAAAAGACCCTACACAGTGTTCTTGAAAATCAACCTCCTCTTCAAAAATTGCACTATGCCTCATTGATCAAAACCCTAGTGCTAGAGATACTCCAACAAATGGTTATTTGGTTGACGAAATGATAGCGTAGGAGCCCCAATAGTTGAAACCAGGTGCTACGGATCCAATGCAACTGACGATTCATCCATCCGAGTCTCGGTTTGAGTTTTATCGATAGTTGCAACTTGCCTCCTCAAGCCATTCAAGGACATGTGCCCAATTTGGTCCGGGGGCATAAAATCCAAACCGATTAGCATAACAGAGTTCTGTAAGCTCCCACAAGTCAGGTTGGACAAGGCCCATGCAACTACACTAGCCAAAAATTCTCAATTGAGTGTTCTTTAAAATCGACCTCATCTTCAGAAATTGCACTATGCCTCATTGACCAAAATGCTAATGTTAGAGATACTCCAACAAATGTTTTTTCAATCGACGAAATGATAGCGTAGGGGCCCCACTAACTGAAACCCAGTGCTATGAATCCAATGCAACTGATTTGTGCATCTGAGTCCCGGTTGAAGTTTAATTGTGAGTTGCAACTCGCCTCCTCAAGTCATTCAGGGATATGTGGCCAATTTGGTCCCGGGGCATAAAATCCAAACTCAGTAGCATAACAAACTTTCATAAGATCCCACAAGTTTGTTTAGCAACCTTACACCACTCTACTTCTTTATCTGCCTAAATTCATGCCATTTTTATCAATAGTTGCCACTCGCCTCCTCAATCCATTCAAAGACATGTGGCCAATTTGTTCTGAGGGCATAAAATCCAAACCGAGCAGCATAACGGAGTTTCGTAAGCTCTCTCAAGTCTGTTTGGCCAAGGCCCATGTGACTAAACTAGCAAAAAATGCTCAATAGAGTGTTCTTGAAAATCGACCTCATCTTTAGAAATTGTAATATGTCTCATTGACCAAAACCCTAGTGTTGGAGATACCCCAACAAATGGTTTTATGGTCAAAAGAATGATATCATAGGGAGCCCACTTGTTGAAACTCGATACTCTAAATTCAATGCAACCGAAGGTTCATGCATCTGAGTCCTAGTTTGAGTTTTATCGCAAGTTTCAATTCACCACCTCAAGCCATTTATGGACATGTGGTCAATTTGGTTTGGGGGCATAAAATCCAAAACGAGCAGCATAATAGAGTTGTGTTAGCTCCCTCAAGTTTGTTTGGCCAAGGCCCATGTGATTACACTAGCCAAAAATGCTCGATAGAGTGTTCTTGAAAATCGACCTCATCTTCAGAAATTGCACTATGCCTGATTGACCAAAACCCTAGTGTCAGAGATACTCCAACAAATGGTTTTTCGGTCAACAGAATGATAGCGTAGGGGCCCCACTAGCTGAAACCCGATGCTCTGAATCCAATGCAACTGAAGGTTTGTGCATCCGGGTCCCAGTTTGAGTTTTATCGCGAGTTTCAACTCGCCTCCTCAAGCCATTCAGGGACATGTGGCCAATTTGGTTCAGGGGCATAAAATCCAAACCGAGCATCATAAAGGACTTTCGTAAGCTCCCGCAAGTCTATTTAGCCACCTTACACCACTCTACTTCTTTAGCCACCTAAATTCATTCATTAAATCATGTTTCATGGCTATGACCATCTATGATACTCTTTATTGAATTTACAGTCTTTATTATGTGTGATGCAACTCAAATTTCTTTGCATGTTTAGTATGTACCAACATGTAATCCATCAAAATGAAGGGACCAACAAGCTTGTTCCACACTTGTTGACTTACCCTTGAGTCAATTCTATCTTGTTTCCCCAAATTAAGTGCCCAACTATGGGATAAACATTGAGATAAACATATCATGGCCCATGAATCGACACCTAATCATGCACTTTACCAACACATATGATAGGTAAACTGAATATAGTTTTGACCCACCATAAGCAACAATGAACAAGTTGTTTATATGAAAATATTAGACCTAGTTTGGAGAGTGTAAGTTCCTCAGATTGTTATTTCCAACAGGAGATACTAAGAGTCTTATTGAGATTTCTTCATCATGCATCTATGTTACTATTGTTATCTAAATTGAGCACCTAGGGTTGTTAATGTTACTACCCATTTTTCTAATGGTTGTAGCACAACTACCAAGTGTAACAACATTTCATCCCTACAATATGGTTTCCTAGTTCCTTGATAGACGTCACAAGATTGAGCATATTCTAATCATTTCATGATGGCTCTCCCATAAAATTCTAAGTAATTTATGATCCATGATGCAACATCAAAAGATGGCATATACCAAGAGCTTGTACAAATGACCTATTTATCTAATAGTTGGTCACACAGAAAACCAATTGTTTCTTCTATGTTGTCAAGTACCCTTGTGGCACAACACCTATGGTGAGAAAAATAATTATGTCATCCAAATAATTTGGTACTATGTCATGTCACCAAACATGTGCTATGTCACATGTTCTCAAAGTTGAGACCATGTGAGATAAACCCATTGCATTATATCTTGACTACCAAGGACATTTGGCAGGAAGTGCAAACTTGGTGAAATATCAACACCATCAACACATACATAGATGACTTCTTCCTCTTTCTAAAGAAAAAGAAAAGTCAAGACCCACTACTCCTCCCGACCTTTATTTCACAAAAAAAAAACAAAGGCCCGATGGAAGGAAACTCACCAAGTCAACGGTTCCTCAATATAAGTCTCAGTTTTCATTATATTCCCAGTTGCAATTCGCATCCCAAACCATTTCGAGGACTCTTGGCCAATTTTTCCTCAGGGCATAAAAGCCTAACAGAGTAGGATTTTTGAGTTCCATGAGATGTTGCAATCTTGTTAAGGCATGGACTAGGTGATCACATTCTCCATTCGCTCCCGAGCAATGGATTCATAAATTGGGCCATGTTTCCGTCCTTATACACACTTGCAAACGTGAGCTAATTCCTGCTCACTTAGTGTGTCCTCAGAAGCACAATGCCTAGGTTCAAAGTCCACACTGTCACTTTGACTTGAACCTCTTCCGTCTAGGCTAACTCTTAGGGAAGCCAAGGGGGGTAGACCCTAGTTACTAGATGAGATTTACGATTAAATGTTCTAGGAGTTGGTTTTAATAAGTTAAAAGGTCAGGGGGAATCTAACCTATGATGTTAAACAATAATGCAAGATGGAAGAATTATGTATGACAGTCAGGCCTTTTCCTAGGACAACTAAGACTAGTGCCTAAGATTGGGCAAGGGGTCAACTAAGTTAAAGGGGGATTCATTACAAGATAATTATAAGTTACAATAGTTACAACAAGATATATAAATCTAGATACAAAATAATATATCATATATGAAAAGTGAGACTAAGCTAGATACAAGATGTACAATATACTAACAAGTGCTTGAAATGTGCAGGGAAAGAAGATATTCAAGACAATATACTCATTAAGATCAATCCAAGCATGCTCACAATAGATAGAATTCTGTTGGACTGCTTATCAATGGAGAAAATATGCAAAACACTCAAGATCCTGTCAAGAGAATGTCTTCAGATGGATGCACACTTCTTGAAGGATCACACCACAAATTCAAGAATCCAATATAGATGAAATGCTTGAAAAATGAAGTATTCCAGATAAGAGATATATCCACTTAAGCAATTATTCTACAACATATTAAAGACTTGCATATGAATGTAAACATGAGATCTGAATGCTTGCAAGTGTAAATTGACGATGTTGTAGACTAAGGATTGAGTTAAGTGATTAAGTGTGATTAATTTTAGCCCTATATAGGTGTCAATCCAAAATCTCTCCTCCCCCAGTTACCAAGTAACTACTGGATGCTCAAGAAGTAAGGCAACGAGGCCTACCCTAGCTTCATAGGTCATCCCTAAGATCAAAGTACTCCCAGAAAGGACGTTGCGTTCCGTGAGATCGTCCCCAGCCTAACACCTTCTGTTGCCTTCCTCCAACCCCATTTTAAATGACGAATATGGTGAGTTATGGTGTCCTATTAAGTCTAATTAATTTATTTTAGACCTATGAGCTAAGTATTGCAATGTGTCTTTGAGTGTTTTTAGCTTTCTCAACAATGCCATAGTATTGAAATTGAAAGATAAGAAGGCTAATGCCTTTAAACAATGAAGTTGCAAATTAAGTTCTTAAGTTGGAATTATTGCATGTAAATGTCAAGAACTGAAAATTCTTGTGAAACTTGTTGTCGTCCTAATACACACTTGCAAACGTGAGCTAAGTCTTGCTCACTTAGTGCATCCTTGGAGGCGCAATGCCTAGGTTCAAAGCCCACGCTGTCACTTTGACTTGAACCTCTTCTGTCTAGTCTTACTCCTAGGGTAGCCAAGGGGGGTAGACCCTAGTTACTATGTGAATTATTAGATGAATTCTAGGATTTAATTTTAGTTTGTTAAAGGTGAGGGGAAACTAGCCTATATGGAAAGCAACAATGCAAATGAAAATCTTTCAATGAGAGTCAAACCTTTCCCTAAGTCAACTATGACTAGTGCCTAAGGTTGGGCAAGGGGTCAATAGATTATACAAGAATTAAATACAACTAAACAAAATATAATCAATGTTGTAGGATACAACAAGATATTACGTTACAATTGAGATATAAATTGACTATTGAAACATAAATTACAATGAACAAGATGAATTAGTTAATTATACAATACACATGAAAGAGGTAGTTAGATAAATGAAACATTCACCTCACAAAATGAAATGATGAAATATATCATACATAAAACTTTAGGAGAAAGAATAAGCACATTAGATGATATTATAAATATACAAAGAAAATTAGATTATACACCAATCACATGAGACACCAAAATGTAGATATGCTTGAAATGTGAATTGCTTGAAATACCCAAATGTATGAAAAATGAATTGCCTTAAATGTGATTGTAAAACTTGAAATGAAATATTTGTTTGAAAATGACTAGTTTGGAAAATAAATCACACCACCATAAGATTGTTTGCAAAATGAAATTGAGATGCTATGTTGTGAGATTGCCTTGAAACATGTATTGCATGTGTTGTGAATGTAGTGTGTAGATAAATTTTGATAGATTTTATATGTCACTTTGATTAGGGGATTAAGTTTGATAGATTGAGTCCTAGACTATGCGACTACTCCAAAACCGTTATTATTCTGACCAAAAGGGAGTGTTGGGTGCTCAAGAAGTATGGCAACGAGGCCTACCCTAGCTCCACAGGTCAAATCCAAATTTGCAAGGTACTCCACCCGGAGGACTCTAAGCGCCGTGAGATCGTCCCCGAGCTTCTTTCCAAGTCTTTGATTTTATGGTGCAAGAACAATAAGTGGTTATGGATGCCTAGTTATTACCTCCAATCTTTGTCCTTTCTTGTCACCCAGGATCCAACTAAGTGGAAAGGGGAGAGAATATGGGGCAAACGTTGGGACATAAATTTTACTTGAGCAATGATTTTAAATTAAAACAAGTCTTTCGTTATTGCAAGGATGGTTTATGCCAATTTGCAAGATGGGACAAAACAAATGTATGTGAAATGTTTTATTAGTTTTCCTTTAAACAATAATGAAATTAGTTTATTGCTTTACAAAACAAATGAAATTATGGTTTCCTCACAATTCCGGTCATGTGGAGGCACAATGCCTACCGTTTGACCAATGTGGGTATAAATAAAGAATTAAAATTAAATTGCTTGAAAGAATGAAAAGACTTGAAAACAAAACTACTCCAACAATGGCACTAGTGGAGGCACAATGCCTACCATATTGGCTAAGTTGGGTATTATGTAAAAAATAGAAGACTTTTGAAAATGAAAATGCAAACCCCATAACTATGGCACAAGTGGAGGCACAATGCCTACTGTTTTGGCGAAGTATGGGTGTAAAAATGAAAAACAATAAAGGGAAATCCTAACTATTACAATATCATATTTTTATGTAAATTTACAAGAATGCCACCCAAGAGACTCTAAAGGATGGCTTACAACTATATAGAAGAAATAGAAGGAAAGGGGACTTAATGTCCCAACTTAAAATGCCCTTTCGAGGCCTTTGGGGCTAAATCACTTGTAGCAACTCTCCTTTGATGCTAAAAATCTGCATAAAGTATGTCAAAGGATACTATCTTGTGTATGCTACAAAACCATGAAACTTGTTAAGTTTAGTTAGCCCAATGATACATAAACTTAAATGGAAAATTTGAAATTGATTTTGAAACTTTTAGAACCTATTCCACATCATAACAATAAGTAGAAAAGAGAATGAGAAAGAAAAGAAAGGTTAGATAACTCTTGGAAACTTTGAAATGATTAAAAGAGTTTGACTTTCCACTCTAAAGCCACTCTTCCAATCTAATAGTGATTCCCCAAAGCTTGCCTTTGCCACACAAGAAAAATAGAGGTGAGACCATCCAAAGAAGCTTGCAAAATACTTTCCAAACAAACTAAGGAACTATCACAAAATCAATAGCAATACTACCACCAATAGCATCCAATACAAAAGACTTTGCTTGAGTCTCTAAATACAAACTAGTGAAAGCAAAATGCAAAACAATGGAAATATATCACCTCACAAGAATAAGATGGATACACCAAGAAGACTCCCAATGCACACCATA
>JZKD02S0366020.1:133688-199395 GCA_000966675.3 Picea glauca
GTGTCAATTTTTGTGCATGTTTAGAAGTGTAGAACAGCATTTTAAGTTTCAATATCTAGAGGTAGTGTTATGTGTTTTAAGTATTATTGCATGTGCTAACATTGTAACAAGAAAAAACTTGCAAGGGCACCTTAAAAGAGCACTTAACCTATAAAATATTGAGCAGAAAGTACATGACAGCTTGCTGTCCTAAAACAACAGAAAGAGGATAGCAAAACAGTTGAAACTTAGAGCCATACTAAGGTCAAAGACAGACCTTAGATGGCAGCCTCATAGGACCTCAAAATTTCAACATAGGTGACCACATTTTTCATCCGCTCCCAAGGCATGGTTTCATAAATTGGACCCCTAAATCCAAATGTTGCATTGCTTCTTACTAAGCAAAACCTTAGTTCTCAAAATCGAGGAAAAAATCAACGTTCGAGGGATTGGACCTGGGAGTGAAGGGTGATCTAGCTAAAATCCTATTCAAGGAATCTAACGGAGATGATGGTTCCTCAATCTGAGTCTCGTTTTTTTTAATATTCCCAGTTGCAAGTCGCATCCCAAACCATTTTAGGGACGACCAATTCCTCCTCAGGGCATAAAAGCCTAACGAAGCAACATTTTTGAGTTCTGTGAGATGCTACAAGCTTTTTTAGGCATGGAATAGGTGACCACATTATCCATCCACTACTAAGGGATGGTTTCATAAGTTGGACCCCTTAATGCAAATGATGCATTGTTTCAAACTGAGAAAAACACTCGTTCTCGAAATCAATGAGTAAAACAATTTCCAAGGCATGGCACCCGGGAGTGAGGGGTGGTCTAGCTGAAATCCTATCCCAGCAATCCATCGTAGTCGACGGTTCCTCAATACAAGTCTTAGTTTTCATTTTATGCCTAGTTGCAAGTTGCATCCCAAACCATTTCATGGACTCTTGGCCAATTCATCCTCGGGGCATAACACCCTAATGAAGCAACATTTTTGAGTGTTATGAGATATTGCAAGATTGTTTAGGCATGGACTAGGTGACCACATTTTCCATCCTCTCTCGAGGCTTGGTTTCATAAATTGGACCCCTAAATCCAAATGTTGCATTGCTTCTTGCTAAGAAAAACCCTAGTTCTCAAAATCTATGAAAAAACAACTTTCGAGGCACTGGACCTGGGAGTGAGGGGTGATCTAGCTGAAATCCTATGCCAGGACTCCAACGGAGATGACGGTTCGTCAATTAGAGTATCAGTTTTTGTGATATTCCTAGTTTCAAGTCGTGTCCCAAACCATTTCGGGGACTCTTTCCCAATTCCTCCAAAAGGGCATAAAAACCTAATGGAGCAGCATTTTTGAGTTCCGTGAGATTTTGCAAGCTTATTTAGGCATGGATTAGGTGACCACATTATCCATCTGGTCCCGAGGGATGGTTTCATAAATTGGACCTCTTAATCCAAATGTTGCATTGCTTCAAACTGAACAAAACACTAGTTCTCGAAATCAATGAGTAAAGAAACTTCTTAGGCATGGCACCCGGGAGTAAGGGTTTCTCTAGCTGAAATCTTATCCCAGTAATCTATCGGAGTTGACGGTTCCTCAATCCGAGTCTTGGTTTTCGTTTTATGCCAATTTGCAAGTCGCATCCCAAACCATTTCAGGCACTCTTGGCCAATTTCTCATCATGGCATAAAAACCTAAAGGAGCAACATTTTTGAGTTCTGTTAAATGCTGCAAGATTTTTTAGGCATGGAATAGGTGACCACATTGTCCATCTTCTCCCGAGGCATGGTTTTATAAATTGGACTCCTAAATCCAAATGTTGCATTGCTTCTTACTGAGCAAAACCCTAGTTCTCAAAATTGATGAAGAAAACAACTTTCAAGGCATTAGACCCAGAGGTGAGGAGCGATTTAGCTGAATCCTATGCCAAGAATCCAATGGAGATGACGGTTCCTCAATCTGAGTCTCGATTTTCATTATATGCTCAATTTCAAGTTGTATCCCAAACCCTTTCGGGGACTCTTGGCCAATTCCTCCTCAGGGCATAAAAAACTAACGAAGTAGCATTGTTTAGTTCCATGAGATGTTGCAATATTATTTAGGCATGGACTAGGTGACCACATTGTCCATCCGCTCCCGAGGTATGGTTTCATAAATTGGACCCCCAAATTCAAATGTTGCATTGCTTCTTACTGAGCAAAACCCTAGTTTTCCAAATCGATGAAAAAACAACTTTCGAGGCATGCGACCCGGGAGTGAGGGGTGATCTAGTTGAAATCCTATGCTAGGAATCGAACGGAGATGATGATTCCTCAATCCAAGTCTCGGTTTTAGTTATATTTCCAGTTGCAACTCGCATCCCAAACCATTTCGGGGACTCTTAGCCAATTCCTCTTCAGGGCATAAAAACCTAACGAAGCAACATTTTTGAGTTCTGTGAAATGTTGCAAGCTTGTTTAGGCATGGAATGGGTGACCACATTATTGATCCACTCACGAGGTACGGTTTCATAAATTGGACCCCTTAATCCAAATATTGCATTGCTTCAAACTGAGAAAAACACTAATTCTCGAAATCAATGGGTAAAGCAACTTCCAAGGCATGGCACCCGAGAGTGGGGGGTTCTCTAGTTGAAATCATATCCCAGTAATCCATCGGATTCGACGGTTTCTCAATCTGAGTCTCGTTTTTATTTTTATGCCCAGTTGCAAGTTGCATCCCAAACCATTTCAGGGACTCTTGGCCAATTCCTCCTCAGGGCATAAAAACCTAACGAAACAACATTTTTGAGTTTTGTGATATGCTGCAAGCTTGTTTAGGCATGGAATAGGTGACCACATTGTCCATCCGCTCCCAAGGCATGGTTTCATAAATTGGACCCCTAAATCCAAATGTTGCATTGCTTCGTATTGAGAAAAACTCGAGTTCTCCAAATCAACGAAAAAAACAAATTTCGAGGCATGGGACCCGAGAGTGAGGAGTGCTCTATTTGAAATCCTATCACAGGAATCCAACGGAGATGATGGTTCCTCCATCCGAGTCTCTGTTTTCGTTATATCTCAAGTTGCAAGTCGCATCCCAAACCATTTTGGGGACTCTTGGCTAATTCCTCAGGGCATAAAAACCTAACGAAGTAGAATTTTTGAGTTCTGTGAGATGCTACAAGATTGTTTAGGCATGGACTAGGTTACCACATTATCCATCCACTCCCGAGGGAATGTTTCATAAATTGGACCCCTTAATACAAATGCTGCATTGTTTCAAACTGAGCAAAACACTAGTTCTCGAAATCAATGAGTAAAACAACTTCTGAGGCATGGCACTCGGGAGTGAGGGGTGCTCTAGCTGCAAGGCATGCAAAGGCAAGGCATGACATAGCATGGCAAGTAAATACATGATATGGAAAGGCATGGCATGGAACGAAAAGGCATGTCAAGTGAATTTTTTTGAGTTTTTCATAAGCTAGGTTAAGCATGTATTTCATTTAATTTCATCATGTCTTAACCATAAACAAGAATATTGCAGCAACCAAGATCACAAGAAGAAACACCATGCAAAAGTACACAAGATATATCCTGGGAAACCCTTCTCAAACAAGGGAGAAAAACCCAGCCAAATCCTTTTCTATATTCTTCAAGAGAAAGAACTTTCACCACCAAGAATGACTTAGCACACAAGAGGGTTCTTAAGCCCTAGAAACCCTAGCATCCAAGAGAGGAGCGCACCTTTGCCAAAGATAAGTACTTGCTGAAATTTCCAAAACATGTGAGGAGGATATGATTCTACAATGAAGAATCACCTCCTACTTATATTAGAGTTTGACTATTTAGCAAGGGCGTCTTATTGGCACAACAAGGCCGACGTCTCTAAGTCAAATACACTTTATCATTATATTTATTATTATAATTAATATTTACATTATTAATTTTCTTCTTTATATTGATCATATTAACATAGGGCCGACCTGTACCCTTTACATAATAACCAGGGTTACAGGTAGGTTTGACTGTTGAACAATATATAGCAAAGGATTTGATACACCCACTAGTGCTCATCCACTAGTGGCCACATCCATAGGGATGCCATGGACCTAATTCACTGCATCACACATATGAGCCAGGTCCTCACACGTTCACCTATGCTCGTCCATAGACACGTCTGCTCTACAGATATGCTTTCCCACTTCCACCAACAGGAGGATTATCTGGATTCTTCTCATCAACTTTTTTGTTGTTTAGAGGAGGCCATCACATCATATTCATTCTTATTCTCATGATGATGTGCCCAACGCTTTTCGGGATTTCCCACGTTCACCATGTGCTCAGCCATAGGCACGTCCTAACTCAATAGATCGCTTTTACACCGGATGATCATCTGGAGTTCTTCTCTCCCACGTCGTGGAGGAGGCCATATGCATCCCTAGCCCCTGTCCCAGGCTGGAACCATGAACCCTTTATTAGGGGCTTTCTCTCAAGTTTGTAAGCTAAGAGTAAGACTTCACATAGATGCTATATTCCACATCTCACAGGTGTGTAAGCTGGAGGATGTCTCCTATAGATGCATTCATCAACACTCCCTCTCAGCTAGGGAGGCATTCTCCATCAGGCCAAGATTCTCATGAAAATACTCAAACTTTCTTGGCAAGTGGTTTAGTGAAGATATCAACAATTTATTCATGGGTGGAAAAATATTGAACATGTATTGTCTTCCTCTGTACAATATCTCTGATATAGTGGTACTTTATTTCAATATGTTTTGATTTGTCATGAAATAATGGATTCTCCGAGAGCTTCACACAGCTCTGGTTGTCATAGTGAATGGTGGTAGGATCCATCTTGTTTTCAAACAAATCCATCAAGAGTTTGCAATGATAAACGACTTCATGAACTTCCACACTTAGTGCAATGTATTATGCCTCTGTCGTACTCAAAGCCACAGAGCTTTGTTTTCTGCTGCACCAGGAAACCATGGTTGATCTTAGGGTGAAGCAGCTTCCTGAGGTGCTCTTTATGTCTACTGCACTTCCTGCCCAATCTGCATCAGCATACCCTTCCAATCTTAGATCCACATTTGTTTCATATTTTAGGTCATAGCCAATAGTGCCATGTAAGTATCTTAATACGTGTTTGGCAGCTATCCAATGTGTCTATTTTGGTTGGCTCATAAACTGGCTAAGAACATTTCCTACATAGCAAATGTCTGGTCTAGTGTTAACTAGATACATCAAGGATCTAATAAGCTATCGATATAAATGTGGATCTATGTCTCCGAAATCAGTATCATTCATCTTCTTTAGATCCATTACCATTAAGGTTGGCATGCATTTATAGTCTATCATTTGGAATCTTTTTAGAATTTCCAAAGTATATTTTCCTCGGCTTAGGAAAATGTCATCTGATCTCTGCCATACTTCTAGTCCCAAGAAGTAATGCATTTGGCCCAAATACTTCATTTCAAATTTGGCAGTTAATGCTTACTTGCATTCAACAATGAGTCTTTCTGAGCCAGTGATGAAAAGATCATCCACATATATACCTAGAATCAAACATTCATTTCCATTAATGCTATAATATAAGTTTGGGTCGGCTGAGCTTTTATTGAAACCCAAACTTATCAGGAAACCATCCATTTTCTCGTACCAACCATGTCGGGCTTGTTTTAAGCCGTATAGGGCTTTCTTCAATCTGTAGACATGAGATTTTTCATTGTGTATAACGAAACCTTCTGGCTATTCAATGTAGACTTCTTCCTCAATTTCGCCATTGAGAAAAGTTGTCTTTACATCCATCTGATGTAGCTTCCAGCCCATGGAAGCAACTAGAGCAATGATGGATCGAATGGAGGTATATCTGACTACCAGTGTGAAAGTATCGTCATAGTTGACACCCTCTATTTGTGAGAACCCTCTGGCCATGAATCTTGCTTTATATTTTTCAATGCTTCCATCAACAACATGTTTGATTTTTTAAATCCATTTGGAAGTTACTACAGACTTCCTTTCTGGCCTTGGGACAACATTCCATACATCATTCTTTAGTATAGATTGATATTCTTTAGTCATGGCATATTTCCATACTTGTTCACCTGAGGATTCTCCATGACAAGTTGGTTTTGAATCAATAATGTGAGTCATAGTTGAAAGGTAGCTAGAGAATCTCTTAGGTTTCTTGCTTTCTCTAATTGCTCCTTGTGGAACTTTATGTCTTTCTGCTTCTTCTAACGTTTGGCGTGCCCAAGTAGGTATTTTATGTCCAATAGTGATGTCTCTAGGTACATTACTTGGGGAAACTGAATCTGTTGGGGAAGCTCATCTACAACACTGTCTGTCTCCCTCTGAATTTTTGAATGAGAAGAGGTATTGTTTCGCTATTTATTTCCATCTGAGCTTCTCTGGATTTCTGGAAGGCTACTTCTTCTTCAAAGGTAACGTCTCTGCTTACTTCAATTTGTCTTTGTCCTGGGATGTAGATTCGGTATGATTTTGAGGATTCATTATATCCTACAAAAGTACCTTTCCATCCTGAAGGTTCTAGTTTGGACCTCTTTTCTTTAGGTACATGAAGGTATACTGGACATCCAAATATTTTGAAGTGTCTGATTTCAGGTTTCACTTTAGTGAATGCTTCTTCTGGAGTAAATTTTTTCAGGTTCTGATGAGGGCTACGGTTTTGAGCATATACAACAGTCATACATGCTTCTGCCCATAGAGTCATTGGTAGACTTTGATCATGTATCATTGCTTTAGTTGCTTCAATGATGGTTCTATTCTTCCTTTCAACAACCCCGTTTTGTTGAGGGTTTTATGGCACTGTGAGCTCCCTCTTGATCGCTGCTTCAATACAAAAATTGATGAATTCTTTTGAGGTGTATTCTCATCCATTGTCTGATCTCAATACTTTGATTTTTCTTCCGATCAAGTTTTCTACCTGAGCTTTGAATTCTTGGAATTTGGCAAGGACTCCATCCTTGTTCTTCAAAAAATAGATCCAGGTTTTTCTGGAGTGATCATCTATGATTAGTACATAGTACAACTACCCATTTAAGGATGCAACGGTCATTGGACCACATACATATGAATGGATCAAGTCCAAAATTTCCTTGGATCTGTTGTCACTATTGGGAAATGATTCTTTAACATTTTTACCAAGGGCACACCCTTTGCAAATGCCTTCATGCTGGATCTGGATCTCTAGTAGACATGTTACCATTTTCCTTAAAGATGGAAGATCTCTATAATGAATGTGAGCAAGCCTTCTATGCCACAACTTACTTAGGCTGATGGTGTCATGTAGTAAGGATTGAACTGGTTTGATGGTCAACTTGTATAGGCTGTTGTCTCTGATGCCAATTACTTTGGAAGAGCTAATATGATAGTCTTTGTGCCATGCAAGGACTCTCCCTTATGAGAAAGTGATTTTGTAACCTTTGTCTTCAAAATCCAAAATAGATACAAGCTTTCTCTTCATTCCTGGTACATATAAGACCTCTTCCAGTTTGAGCTACATATATGAATCTAGTTGGAAGGTGGAGGTTCCAACTCCTCTCACGCTATATCTAGCATCATCTCCAAGGACCACATGTAGATGTGTCTCTTTCTCAATGAAGTGTGTTAAATGATTTCTAATACCCATCATGTGCCTGGAAGCACCACTATCAATTAGCCAAGTGTTTTCATTGAGAGGAACCATACATGAGAGTGTTGAGATGTTGATATTTTCATTGCATTGGAGTTTGGTGTTGAGCTTGCTTCCCATCATGAAATTTCTCATCTTCATAAACCCTTGTCAACTAGGCTAGAAAAACCTAACGGTTAGGCTAGGCTATCATTTTTAGGTTTTGTTGGGCTTATGACTGCCAACAATAAGCCTTTAAGTATGATTGCTTCTTCAAGAAATTATCAGAAATAAGATTCATAATTTTCTGCAGAATTTTGATGAAACCCTAGAAGCTCTTAGGGTCAAAATTTTGAAAATGCCTGGAATTTAGTTTTGAGACTTGCTGGAGGTACGCTGAAGGAGGTTGTACCTTTATAAGTCTTTTTCATCCCAATATTCCAAGTTATAGTGGTGAAAGTTATTTGAAAAAGGAGGTCGTACAGATTTTTTGGAAACCCTAGGAGGGTCGTACGATTTCTGCGAATGAGAGAGTAGATGTTCTAGAGAAAGCTTGTGCAATGGGATCTTCAATACCTATGCTCTGATACCATGTTGAGTTTTTCATAAGCTAGGTTAAGCATTTAGTTCATTTAATTTCATCATTTCTTAACCATAAACAAGAATATTGCAGCAACCACGATCACAAGAAGAAACACCATGCACAAGTACACAAGATATATCTTGGGAAACCCTTCTCAAACAAGGGAGAAAAACCCAGCCAAATCCTTTGATATATTCTTCAAGAGAAAGACCTTTCACCACCAAGAATGACTTAGCACACAAGAGGGTTCTTAATCCCTAGAAACCCTAGCGTCCAAGAGAGGAGCGCACCTTTTCCAAAGAGAAGTACTTGCTGAAATTTCCAAAACATGTGAGGAGGATATGATTCTACAATGGAGAATCATCTCCTACTTATATTAGACTTTGAATATTGAGCAAGGGCATCTTATTGACACAACAGGGCCGACCTCTCTAATTCAAATACACTTTATCATTATATTTATTATTATAATTAATATTTACATTATTAATTTTCTTCTTTATATTAATCATATTAACATAGGGCCGACATGTACCCTTTACATAATAACTAGGGTTACAAGTAGGTCTGACTTTTTAACAAGATATAGAAAAGGATATAATACAACCACTAGTGCTCATCCACTAGGGGCCACATCCATAGGGATGCCATGGACCTGATTCCCTGCATCACACAGATGAGCTAGGTCCTCACACGTTCACCTATGCTCATCCATAGGCACACCTGATCTACAGATCTTCTTTCCCACTTCCACCAACAGGAGGATCATTTGGAGTCTTCTCATCAACTCTGTTGTTGTTCAAAGGAGGCCATCAAATCATCTTTGTTCTTATTCTCATGATGATGTGCCAAACGCTTTTCGGGATTTCCCACGTTCACCATGTGATTAGCCATAGGCACGTCCTAACTCAACATATCACTTGTCCACCAGATGATCATCTAGAGTTCTTCTCTCTCACATCATGGAGGAGGCCATATACATCCCTAGCCTATGTCCCAGGCTAGAACCACGAACCCTTTATTAGGGGATTTTTCTCAGGTTTGTAAGATGAGATTAAGACTTCACATAGCTGTTATATTCCACATCTCACAGGTTTGTAAGCTGGAGAATGTCTCATATAGTTGCATTCATCAACAAATGCAAGGCAGGGTATGGAGGGGCATGGAATGGAAAGGTATACGATACGATAGCAAGGCATGGCATGGCATGGAAAGGCATGGAAATACAAGGAATGAAAAGGCAAGGCATGGCATGGAATGGAATGGAAAGACAAGGCCAAGAATTGCAAGGCATGGTATGGAGGAGCATGGCATGGAAAGACATACCATACAATAGAAAGGCATGGCATGGCATGGAAAGATATACCATACAATAGAAAGGCATGGCATGGCATGGAAAGGAAAGGCATGGCATGGCATGGCATGGAAAGGAAAGACATGGAATTTCATGGCAAGGCAAGGCATGGCATGGCATGGCAAGACAAGGTATGCAAAGGCGAGGCATGGCATGGCATGGCATGGCAAGGCAAGGCAAGGCAATGCATGGCATAGCAAGACAAGGAAATGTAAGGTATAGCATGGCAAGGCATGCAAAGGAAAGGCATGGCATGGCATGGCATGGAAAGGAAATGAATGATATGGAAAGGCATGGTATGGAAATACAAGGCATGGAAAGTGAATGTAAGGTATGGTATGAAGAGGCATGGCAAGGGAAGGCATACCATATGATAGCAAGGCATGGCATGCCATGGCATGGAACGACAAGGCATGGCATGACATGGAAAGGAAAGGCATGGTAAGGCAAGGCATGCAAAAGGAAAGGCATGGAATGGCATAGCAACGCAAGACAATGCATGGCATGATAAGGGAAGGCAATGCATGGCATGACAAGGCAAGGGATGACATGGCAAGGCATGCAAAGGAAAGGCACGACATGACATGGTATGATGAGGAAAGGCATGGAAAGGAAAGGCATGCCATAGCATGGTAAGGAAAGGAAATGCATGGCAAGGAAAGGCAATGCAAGACATGGCACTGCAAGGCATGAAAAGGCAAGGAATGGCAAGACATGGAATGGCATGGCAAGGCAAGGCAAGACAATACACCTTGATATATTTTATTACATTTTTGTCATAATTTTCAACCCTTTAGGGCTTGATGTATTGAATTTTTACTTTGGAAGGATTGAAATTTGGATGTGGTCTAGTTGAATGAGTATCGAGAGCATCTTCAAAATTACCTATAAACTAATTTATTCTCAAAGGACCTTTGAAGCATATTACAACGGGCCAAAATGTCAAAGAAAAATATTCATTTGTGAAATATAAGAAAAGAAGATATATAGATCAATTAACTCTCAAAGGATTTTTATAGGTAAACATAATCATATATAGCACAAAATGGAGAGGGTTGGCACTTATGGTTATGTAATAGAATTTGCAGTTGATAGTTAAAATGTATAACACATTTTTTTACGATCTTTACTAACGTTTATTGGAATTGTTGCATGTTTTACAACATTGGAATGACTTCTTGTTTGTAACTTATTTGAAATTTTATTATGGTATGTGCACTTTGATATGATGTAATATGATTATGGTTTCATTTCATATGTTGTAATATTAGAAATATAACACAAAAATTACATATTGCATGAAATAAATAATAACTTTTCATTTTGAATGTTCTTTTTTGAATAACACGAGTCTTCCAGAAGATCCAGTTGATCCTCATGAGATAAATCCAGATTATAATGCATCTGATACAAACATGGGAGATGATGATGATGAGGCAGATGAAGAAGAGACTGTGAATGACGACGATGATGACCACATTGATGATGACCTAGTTGTCGGTAGTATCCAGTGACATTGATCATATAGAATCCATCATTGATCGTTGTTTATATATTGTTATGATGTCTATTTTCATGTTTACTATCATTTGTATCATTTTCACTTGCAATACCATATTATTGAGTTTTATCATTTGGACATATATCATCTTAACTTACGCCAATTGTTGGCCATGTATCATTCTGACATGTTATTGATCTACTGTCATATTTGACTTTCACTTGTTGTAGTTATATATGATGATGATCTTATCAATATTAAAGATATAAGTTGTTTGACATGATATTTATCTAATATTGATATATTTGACTAGTTTTAATTATATATGATGATCATGTTATAATTATTATCTTGTTATTTTATATATACTGTATGTTGTAGATCTTATTTAGATGAAGATTTAATCAGTATAATGATGTTGTTAGTTTGTATGGATGTCCAGTTCCCTAAAAATTCTTTATAAAAACTATCATATAACATACTTCAAATGCAATATGACTTACTCTATAATAATATAAGTTTTTTAAGATGCATGATATATTTAACTAATTAAATTGAAATAAAAAAAGTTAAATTACTAAATGGAAGCTAAAAAGGACACAACATGAGTTGTTAAAATGGAAGCAAAATGTGGCTCTAAAATGGAAGTAAAACTTAACATTAAATTTGAAGCCATACTTGGAGCTATTTATGGATTTCTAAATTGGTTTCTTAACAAGAAGCAAAACTTGATGCTAATTAAGAAGAAAATCCCAACACTAAAAGGAAGCAAACCCTAGACCTAAAAAAGAAGCAAAAATGGATGCCAAAAATGAAGAAAACCTTGGAACTAAAAGGAAGCAAACCATGGAGCTAACAAGGAAGCAATTATGGAAGCAAAAAAAATATGAAATAATGGAAGCACATCTTGGCGTTAATTTGGAAGCCAAACTAGAAGCTATTTTCGACAATACACTAGAAGCAAAACAAGAAGCATGATTGGGAGCTAACCTAGGTGCCACACTTGGAGCTAAACTAGGAGCTAAACCATGAGCTAAATTAGGCGCCACACCTGGAGCTAAACTAGGAGCTAAACCAAGAGCTAAACTAGGTGCTAAATCATGAGCTAAACTAGGAGCTACACTTGGAGCTAAACTAGGCGCTAAACCAGGAGCTAAATTAAGTGCCACACCTGGAGCTAAACTAGGCGCTAAACCAGGAGCTAAATTAGGTGCCACACCTGGAGCTAAACTAGGCATTAAACCAGGAGCTAAACCAGGAGCTAAACTAGGTGTTAAACCAGGAGCTAAACTAGGAGCTACACCTGGAGATAAACTAGGCATTAAACCAAGAGCTAAACCATGAGCTAAATTAGGCGCTACAAGTGGAGATAAACTAGGTGCTAAACTAGGATCTAAACTAAGAGATAAACCATGAGCTATTTTGGGCATTATTTAGGGAGCTATATCTCAGTTTAGGCTATAATATTTTGGGAGTTATATCGCAGTTTAGGCTCTAATTTAGGTGCTAAATCAGGAGAAAAACTACACGCTAAAGAGGGAGAAAAACTTGGTTCTAAAGAGGGAGCTAATCTGGGAACTAAACTAGGGGCTAAATCCGGCGCCCAGGTGAACACGTCGTTTAGCGTCGGGTTTTGCACCATCCCATCAGCCCAATTCATGCACTCAAATGCACTAAATTCCGACGCTAAAATAGGTGCTAATGGCCTTTTTTTTGTACTAAAAGTTAACATAATTGAAATTATAAAACATAGGGAAGGACTCCCAAAATAAAAGTATAAATTTTGTTGTCATCTCAAGTCACTTTAAAATTAATTTTAAAATTATATGATCCTAAACATATAAGAATAAACTAGCCATATAAACAACGATTTGCTTCATTTACTTTTAAACAAAAAAGTGACCAAGTATTTAAAAGAAAATGTGGTCATGTAATTCTCTTAATGAAAAGTTAGTTTAAATTTGGACAATGTTAGTTCTTGTCTTTGTTTGAGATTTTTTGAAAATGCAATCTTCTCATACCATGCCGACACTTTATAAACAAAATAACTTGCATTTATGTACTCAAACTTATGAATCTACTTAATAAAGTTGGGTTACTTTGCCTTGGTAGAGGAAGAGAACAAAATGGAAATTAAATGGTGGTGGAAATCCTTATGGAAGTGGAAAGCTCCAGAAAAAATGAATGTGTTGTTTTGGTTAACTATGGAGTAAATAATTCTCACTTGGGACATTGTTATGTGAAAAGGATGGAAGGGACCAATTAGGTGCTCTTTATGTTGCATGGAATGTGAAACAACAACCCACGTATTCCTCCAATGCCCTTATGCCAAACATATATGGAACCTAGTTACAGAAGCACTAAATATCCCTCTAGTTTCATGCAAGGGTTGTTTGGAGGAGTGGTTTTTTTCTTGGAATAATGAATCTGCAGTTAGGGAGATCTTATCCCTCCCTTGTTTTATAGTGTATTTTATTTTGTGCTCCAGGAATCTCAACATTTTCAAGAGAAAATATATTCATGTAGAAATGGTGGCAGAGTTCGCAAACAAGATGGATGTGGAACTTAAAGATGATCTGGATAAAGGAAAACGGAAGAATTCCAAAATGCATGAACTGATTGATGGTAACCCTTGGGGGTTTTTCGATGGGGCAATCTAAGGCCATCCACCACTCTGTGGAGTTGGGGCATCCTTGTACATTACAATAGATCATTATTTTGAGGTACGATATATGCCCATGAGGGAATCTAACATGAAAGAAAAATTAACAATTATCTAGGCATTATTGTTGTTAGCCACTTCCTTAAATTTGAGAAAGTTGCAAATATTTGGTGACTCTCAGTTGGTTGTGGAATGGGTAAATGGGAAATTTCAAATCCAGGTAATAATATTGCAACCATTAGTGAAAAGGATCTGGGATCTTCTGGAAGAACTTGAATGAGATTCATGTGCACATATTTACAGGAAAATGAATCAACGAGTGGACCAGTTATCGAAAGAGGCTTTGGAAATGGAAGCAAGTTTTTTTACATACCAAGAATTTTTAAGTGACCTGATATTCAAGAAGATGTCTTTTCATGTTTAAATTTTTTCTTCATTTAGGACTCAACCTTTTTTTTTTCTGTGAATTATGTCTAGCTTTTTTTTTAGAAAACTATAGAAAAGGAGAAAGTATGGATATCAACTTTTTCCTTATTGATTAAAAGTATTTTGAATGTCTGAATGTACAAAAGTGGGGGAATTTTGAGCAGTCCTTTTTGAAAAGGGACCATAATATGTATATTTTACAACGAAATATAATGATTTTTTCTTTCTCGGAAAAAATAATCCAACTTATTTAAACAATATAAAATGAATATCAAACCTCGTCCCTAGATATTAAAGTTGTAGATAAATTAGATTAAATGGTTGAGTAATTTTTTTTCTTAGTCATTTGGTTTTTAATAGTTTGTGGTAAAAAAATAATGGCAATAATAAAAGGACTTGGTTTGAAATAATATTACATTAAAAATAATTAGTGAAGCTTTTGGACTAGTGACCTTTTAATGAGTATTATTTATGACTTTTCCATGATTATCATTTATGCTACAAAATAACCTTTTAACCAAGAGGTCACCAATGATGATACATATTTTTCCAAATTAACAACCTTTATTTATTCGACAAATAATCCTTTAACCAAGAGGTCATGAGTGGTGATACATATTTCACTAAATTAATGACCTTTCAATATCATTTATTCTACAAAATAACCCTTCAACCAAAAGGCCATGAGTGGTGATACATAATTCAACAAATTCACCGAGGACTTGCACTTAACCCTACCCATCTTTTGCAAACACAAACACACATACAAGAAAGAGCCAACTTGAGCCAACCTGACAAACCATTGCATACCAAATGAATATTAGATAATATGCTAGAGTGGAAAAGATTGGTTGTTCAAACAAAGAGTTAATGAACTTTAAAGAAGTCCAATATCTCACAAGCTTTAGTGGAGCAATCTAAACTAAGATTGCACGCCTAAGAACACTATAGATAGATGACCACATTTCAATCCTTAGAAAACTATAAAGACAAGATGTAGGAAGCCGTGCAATTTGTAAAGAAATAATTTCACCCAAACTATTGGAATCATTAAAAGTTCAATTTTACTCCCTCATTCCAATGTAAGAATTCATTGAAGCACTCAAAGTTGTGGTATATGTTAAATTTTTGAGTTTAAATGACTTCTTTTACTACTTCAGGAAAAATCATGCAATCTTAATATCATTGATTGTTTTATTGAATATAAAAAAAAATATGATAAAACTACCTAATATCTTTTAATTAAAAAATTCCATTTATCATTTTATTCTAGACTGGATCATCGCTATATAATATAGAAACATTATTAAGTTATATATATATATATATATATATATATATATATATATATAAAATTTGCACGAGATGAAAAATCTATACAATCATGTTTATGCACTACATGAGAAATACAAAGTTAATTGATGCCTTAATAAAATCAATACAAACCCCACATATACTACTTGGATAATTAAAATTAAAAAATCTCATTAAAACCTGTCATGAAAATTAAAATAAGAAAAAGCTTATTGAAACTTGTCATGATCATTTTCGTCATGGTTGCTTTCTTTGGTTATCAATTTTCTACAACTATTGTGATTAAACTGTGTTTAAAAGAAACACTACTTACTATTTTCAAAATATAACTTCTACATCCTTAATAATGATATGATTTTATTCCAATTTCAAAATATAACTTCTACATCCTTAATAATGATATGATTTTATTCCAATTTCAAAATATAACTTCTACATCCTTAATAATGATATGATTTTATTCCAATTTCAAAATATAACTTCTACATCCTTAATAATGATATAATTTTATTCCAAGCAGAAAGGGTGACTATGGATAATGTTCTAGTTTTTAAAATATATTTTAACTATTTAACTAAGAAGCTTTCGAGTTGCATTTTCTAATTTGTTTTGTCAAAAATTAGTAAAAATTTGAAAGAATTGATGGAATTGCAGATATTAATTGAGATTTCACGTTTAGGGTGGACTAGAAGATTTTTAGGACATTGGATCCATTTGTGCATTCAAAATTACAATTCAAGTAATGAAAAATTACAATTTCATCAACAATTTGCCCCCCCAAAAAACTCTAATATCTAAAATAAGCTTTTTAAAAATAGATTTTAACAATTCGTTGATTTCACCCTTGGATGGTGATTTTTAAACCCTTCTTTGGATGGGAATATTTTGGCATTGTACAATCTCATCCCTCCGTCTGAAGTGGCAGTTTCTGACATGTTTGTTCAAATTATAGTGTGCATTATTTTGATACATCGATTTCCCGTTACAATTGTGATTAAAGATGGTGTTTAAAAGGCACACTACTTACTATTTTCATACTATAACATCCATGTCTTCGGTTACACTACATAAATTTCCCATTCTAATTGTGATTAACCATGTGTTTAAAAGACACACTACTTACTATTTTCAAACTACAACATCTACATAATGTTGTAGTTCTTTTCGAAGCATAAAGGGAGAAAGAGTGACTAGAGGCAATGCTCTAGCTATTAAAAGTTTTTTTAGCAATTTGTCTTAGTGGCTTTGGCCATTGGATGGTGCTTTTTAAACCCTCAGGAATCTTTTGGCATTGTAGAATCCCATCCCAATATTTTAGCAATTTATCTTCGCAACTTTGGTCATTGTATGGTGCTTTTTAAACCCTAGGGAATCTTTTGGCATTGTAGAATCACACCCCTCCATATGAAGTGGAAGTTTCTAATATATCACCATCACCCAATGATGCAAAGGAACATGATTGATGATTAGATTCGAAGCATTGCTATTTTTTTTCCATTTCATTGTGTGTTCCATCACTCCTCCTCGCATTGCTTGCTCCATACCTCTATGTCATTTGTGTTGTAGAGAGGTGGATTTTTGAAGTAGAAGATGTCCACAAAGTGCAACTAAATGTGGATTGCATCCTCCACCTCACCTAGATTGAATGGTCATGGAGGATAAGTTCATTTACAATCTTATTTTCTTTTTCTCTCATTGATTATAGGTTAAGAATTAGATTACTCAGTGATTGACTATTATCAAATTCTAGTCCTATCAATTTGGTAGACAAATCCCTATTCTTAATCAAGTTAATTGGTCTTTCTGCATTTTTTAAAACCCCGGTAGAAGAATCTCATTCAAGAACCGATAAAGGACAATTCCCTTTTTGGGTACACTCGTATTTGTTTTCTCCATGAGTATATATTCACTATAGATCCAAAACTACAACAAGATAAATAGAGTGCAAAGGAGTCACTAGTTTAGCAACTATAGAAGATAGGAAGGAAACCACTAGTTTACCGACCCCAGAGGAGAGGAGGGAACCCACCAATTTAGACGAATCAAATTTAGGTACTGAACTAGATATGTGAATTATTGTAGTTCAAGATTAAATATGAAAACCAAATAAATATATGAAAAATCCATTGTTGTAGTTCAATCTTACCAAAATATGCATATCCTCTGATCGTATATTGTGTTTTCAATATGGAAAAATGTCTCCCCGGGCTTGAGTTGTGATGACATGATTAATATTGAACTAACAAACACACTCAGATAAAGAAAAATATGCATTACACCTCAAAAATATGTTGGGTACTATTATAATAATAGGTACTTAGTAGATGGAAAGAAAAATATCTTGTGCATGAGCCTTTTCAGCATCGAAGAAGATGGTTATCATGGTAGTGGTAGTCATACTCTTTATGCATTTGATCATGCTTCATCAGATGAATCCATGGCTAATCAATTTGTATTGGGTCATTGTTTTCTTCATGAGTAACACGTGTCTAATTTATTAACATCCAATACCAAGAAAAAATTGTCTCACCATAACTTGCACCTAAGGCAAATGATTGGCATTGACACTCTCCTTTCTACTAAAATATCAAATACTATATAGTCATAAAATTCAAATGGAAAAAATATTTTCACAATTCAAAATTCAAGCTACTACAAACACTGATAGATTTTTATATTGATCTTTTGATCTAGATATGTGAATCTGTTAATCATATCACTTCTAGGCAATTGATTCATGAGTTATCCCTTCATGGCTCAAAGTTTTCAATCGACTAATAATAATTTGTTTTTAAATATATGGAACTTTCTTCCTTGGCAATTGTATTTGATAGGCAAGCTCAATGGTCCTCTCTAGGCATTAATGTTTGTATAACTGATTCTCCCAATACAAGATTCATACTCCCTCTTTATCTACATTTCTTCCTCCTCCTCCTTAGTATCTCAATGTTGTTGTCATGTCGATATGGTGTGAAACCTACCTTTCTTCATGTTTCATGGAGAGGGATTGATTCATTATAGAGGAGATTACTCTTTTTTTGTCCCACCTATGTAGTTTATCAATGAATCCTGCATTTATTTTCCTTTCATTTGGTTGTCTACCAATAGTATCAAATAAGATCTACCCCTGAAGGAATTGAAAATCCATGATTATGCATGCACAGTGTGACTGACCTTCATGAAATGAAGAATATATCACTCGCAAACTCACACTTATCTAAATTGCAATGTTGAATTGTGGTTAGTATAGTCTTGGTTATTCTAGAATTTGTATAATTTTCACAACTAATCTTCATAAAATTTTAGCTTATTAATATTTTCATAATTGTTAATTCGTAGCCGAATTTGAAAAATCAATAATAATATGAAAAGATTATTTGTGAAAAATCAATAATAATATTACTGAATTATTTGTGTGGTATAATCATTATAATGAAATGAATGTATTTTCACATTTTTTTGGACTATTATGTCAATTATATGGCAGAGGGAAATAGAAAATGAGGTAGACACCACTTCTAGACAGGACACAGATTTTTTTACTATTGCGTCATGAGTTCCATTGAGTACTCCTTTTCCATCTTAGGAATACTTGAAACATCTGGTTAGGATTTGGTCTTCCTAGGTTAGGGTTAATATTGTGTGATTTTCTTAGTCAAAATTCTCAAAATTTCGATGTATAAGCATCATCGATCGGTGAGGGGAAGTGATAGATGCACATCTAAATTGGTTGGTATGTGGCAATGAAAGGTCTCATACATTTGCAAAATAATTATGAAAAAACCCCGATAATCAAGATATATACCATAATGTAACTAACATAGAAATGTTAATGTAACTTTCTAGATTACAAATCTAATATCGACACTTACAATCACACCTACTGTTGATTTTTCTATGTGAGATAATATTATTACAATGATGAGTGTTCCATATATAGAGAACATATGGTGACCATCCATGAAAGAATGCGTCCCTTGGATAATCAATAACTATTTATTATTATCATTTACTTATTATATATATTATTTAATAATTGATAATTATATTATTAATTATTAATCTAAGAGAATGTCTTCCCGATGTTGTCCAAACATCAACACTCCCTCTCAACTAGGGACACATTCTGCATCATGCCAAGCTTGTCTCTAAAGTATACAAACTTTTCCCTAGACTCATGACACTTGTATGTTAGTCTTCAAAGATGTCTCTCTCCTACCTGAAGTGAGGAGAACTCCTTCTGTGGATCTCCCTCTAAGACAATTGACTCTCTCTGAGATCATGCTCACTCTGGGTTTGCATGTGATAGCATCTAGCATCTTGAGTCTTTATCATTCATTGTCAAATCACCATGACTAGGACAAAGACTCCACTGGGTTGTTCACCACAGGTACACCCTTGTGAGTGAATTTCAGCCTGAAGCTAACTAACACATGGAAATCACCTCGAGTCCATATTATTCCTTGTCATGATAAAGGAAGGAATACACTTGGGCCCATTTACCACAAGTGTATATTTATGATAAATGTATCCTATTTCCCTTGGTCTGCAGCCAAATCTAGGAGAAGGTCTTCCCAATGCTGAAACATAAACACTTCCTCTTATCTAGGGAGGTATATTTCCATGATGTCTTCATCTAGTAGTCCACTGACTACTCTGTAATCAACTAGTATCACACAACTATTGTCCAATGACACACATTCACTGCCAGTGGTACATAACCATTGTAGTAGCACACAACTACTGTCTAGAGACACACAGTCTCCACCAGTGATATACAACCACTATACTAGAAAAAGGTCTGTCACACATGGCACTCCCATGTGGAATTATAGTGGCTACTCCCTCTGGGAACACTAGGGTCAACTCCCCATAGTGTGTGATGTCAAGGTCAACTCCCTTGAATATTCCTCATGTTCTCTCCACAAGAGACATGTCCTCATGTGCTCTCCAAAAGGGATGTTGGGATATAAGTCCAAACCCACTTATCCCTTCTTGGATAAATGTCCCACTTATCCCTTCTCAGATAAGTGTCCTCATAGATAAACTCAACTCAGTCTCAGAGGAGTATGATATGGAGAATGTTTATCACACATGGAACTCCCATGTGAGCTTCTAGAGGATACTCCCTCTAGAAACATTAGGGTCAACTTCCCATAGTGTGTGATGTCAAGGTCAACTCCCTTGACATGTCCTCATGTGCTCTCCACAAGGGACATTGGGATATAATCCAAAACCCACTTATCCCTTCTTGGATAAGTGTCCTCACAGATCAACTCAACTTAGTCACAAAGGAGTACAATTTGGAGAATTTCTCATGAAGCTGCAAACATCAACACTCCCTCTCAATGAGGGAGGCATTCTTTGCCACACCAAGTCTATCATGGAAGTACTCAAAATTTGTCTTGGTTTGGTAAGAACATCAACAACCTACTCATTTGTAGGAAGGTACTACACAAGTATTGCCTTCCTCTACACCATGTCTAGGATGTAATGGTACTCAATCTCAACGTGTTTCGATTTTTCATGAAACATTGGATTCTCTGAGATATTCACACAACTCTGGTTATCATAATGAATAAAGGTGGAATCTAGTACATGTCCAAATAAATATGCAAGGAGCATACAAAGCCACACTGCTACATAGACTACCACACTCAATTCAATGTACTATGTTTCTGCGATGCTCAAATCCACATAAGTTTATTTCCTGCTACACCAGGAAACCATGGCAGATCCCAAAGTGAAGGAACACTTGGAGGTGCTCTTCCTATTCACCGTGCTCCTTGCACAATCAGAGTCAGTATATCCCTACAATCTCATGTCAATACTGGAATTATATCCCATACCATGTCCAACTATGCCTCATAGGTATCTCAACACATTCTTCGCAACAATCTAGCATGTCTGTCTCGACTGACTCATAAATTGGCTAAGTGCATTCACTGGATAGAAAATATCTAATTTGGTGTTAACCAAATACATCAATGATCCAATCATTTGTATGTACAAGGTCGGATCAATATCATCGAAATTAGAAGAAGACACACTTAGTCTATTCATATTCATCACCATTGGTGTAGCCATGCGATTACAATTAAACATCCCGAACTTCTTCAATATCTCAACTATATACTTCCCCTGACTCAGGAAGATATCATCAGTTCTCTGCCACACTTCTAGTCCCAAGAAGGAGTGCATCATACCAAGGTCCTTCATCTCAAACGTAGAGGCCAACGCATACTTGCATTCAACAATAAGGCTCTATGTACCGATGAGGAATAAATCATCAACGTAGATGTTGATTTTTCATAAGCATCAGGTTAAGCATGAAGTTCATTCCATTTTAACATTTAACCATAACCATAAATGTTGCAACAACCAAGATCACAAGAAGAAGCACCATGCACAAGAACACAAAATGTATCCTGGGAAACCCTTCTCAACAAGGGAAGAAGACCCAGCCAGATCCTTTGCTACAATATTCAAGAGAAAGACCTTTGCCACCAAGAAAGACCTAGCACACAAGAGGGTGCCCAAACCATAGAACTCTAGCACCCAAGAGAGGTGTGCACCTTTTTCCAAAGAAGTGTACTTGCTGAAATTTCCAAACTCACAAGAAAGATATGTTTCTACAAAGGAAGATTTCCCTTTACTTATATTAGACTTGTCCTATCAACTGAAGTGTCTATTGGCACAACATGGATGATCTCTCTAAGGCATAATATATTTATTATTATTATTATTATAATCAATATTAATATTAATATTAATTATCTTTTGCATTTATTATTAGACATATTAAGGTGGGGCCGACCCGTACCCTTTACATAACAATTAGGGTTATAGGTAGGTCTGACTCTTGAACAATATATAGAAAAGGATATGATACACCCACTAGTGCTCATCCACTAGGGGCACATCCATAGGGATGTCATAGCTCTGATTCACTTCATTACACATAAGAACCAAGTCTTCACATGTTCACATGTGCTCATCCACATGCACGTCCACTCTACATATATTCTTTCCCACTGCCACCGAAAGGAGAATCATTTGGAGTCTTCTCATCAACTTGTTTCTCAGAGGAGTGTAATACATCATCTTCATTTTTGTTCTCATGACGATGCACCCAACACTTTGGGATTTCACACGTTCACCTTGTGCTCAGCTACATGCACATCCTAACTCAACTAATCTCTTTCCACTAGATAATCATCTTGAGTTCTTCTCAATTCTCTAAATGGAGGAGGTCATCTCTACGTTCCCAACTCTGTCTCAGGCAGGAACCACATACCCTTCTTAGGGGCTTTCTCTCAAGTTTGTAATATGAGAGAAAGATTTCACATAGCTGCAATGATCCACACCTCACAGGTTTGTAAGCTGGAGAATGTCTCACATAGTTGCAATCATTAACAATAGAGGACCAAAATTAGGGACTTACCATTAATAGTCTTGTAGTATAGTTTGGGATCAACAACACTTTTGTTGAAGCCCAAAATCATCAGGTATCCATCAATCCTCGAATACCAAGCTCGAGGTTCCTGATTGAGTCCATATAGGATCTTCTTCAACCTGCACACATGATACTCCTTCTCATGTATCACAAAACCATGTGGTTGCTCTATGTATACTTCTTCCTCAATCTCTCCATTGAGAAAGGTTGTCTTCACATCCATCTAATGTAGTCTTCAAACCATGGATGCTGCAAGGGAAATAATTATCCAGATAGAAGTGTATCAAGCAAGAGGAGCAAATGTCTCCTCATAATCTATTCCCTCCACATGAGAGAATCCTCTAGCAACAATTCTTGTTTTCTTCTTCTCTATTCTCCCGTTAGTTGTGTGTTTGATCTTATAGATCCACTTGGAAGTCACTACAAACTTCCCCTTAGGTATCAGAACAATATCCCACACATCATTCTTCATGATGGACTGATACTCCTCCATCATGACATATCTCCATATTGGATTACTAGTTGCCACCTCATAATAGGAAGGCTCAAAATCAATGATTGTGTATCATAGTTGTGACATAGCATGAATATCTCCGAGGTCTCTTTCTCTCTCAGAAGGTACCACAAGGATCTGCATGTACTTCTTCCTCCTGTAGAGTCTGACGATCCCATGCAAACCTCTTTTGACCTACTACAATATCTCTGGGAACATTAAATAGAGCTATAGGATCAATGAGATCAATTGGATCAATAGGCTCAACTTTCTCCCTCTGAACTGTTGGAGGGTGAGGGGGAGAAGGAACCATCTCTCCCTGTCTCTCACTATCAATATCCATGTGAGATCCTTTATATCTTCTTAAGGCTACCTCCTCCTCAAAGGTAACATCTATGCTCACCTAAATCTGTCTCTAACTAGGGATGTAGATCTGATATGCCTTCGAAGACTCATAGTACCCCACAAATGTACAATTTCTGCCTTAAGGGTCTAGCTTGGTCCTTTTCTCCTTGGGTAGATGAATGTATACTGGACACCCAAATATCTTGAAGTGTCCAACCTTAGGATTCACTCATGAACTATTCCCATACTAGACATATTGTGGTTCCCTCATGGAACATATGTCTAAGACATATTGAGGTTCCCTCATGGAACCAATGTCTTCTCTTGGACACCTAGAGGTTTCCTCATGGAGCCAATGTCCCCCAAGACATATTGAGGTTTCCTCATGAAACATATGTCTTGATTCCTTCATCTGACCGTCTAAGGCATGTCAATATGAAGTCCACATTCCCCCCTACTAGTCCACACAAGACCCTCTGGGAAGAATGTCTCACATTGTTGCCTCAAACATCTCTTTTGAACAACTCACATATTTATGGGTACCCTGCCCTTTATTCCTGATGAAATGGAGTGTAACCAAACTCGTCCTTTAGCTTGATGTTGGCACCATTCGAGATTAAAACTTGGGAAATATTAACCTGCCCTTTTCTCACAGTGTAGTGCAAAGTTGCGTGCTCACCATAGTTTACCACATTAACATATGCACCTATCTACAATAATGCTTCCAAAAAATTAGCATTCCCACTGCTCACAATGGAATGGAATGAAGTCAACCCTTCCTCATCATTACCATGGACTCTATGCTTTTCTTGTTCTCCCTATGCTGCGATCTCGTGATGAGTGTGTCTGTGCAGTAAACAACCATTGGAAACCCTACGCACTTCCTGGGGAGTCAAACCCATGAATTTCATCTCTTGAACATGGGTTTCATCCAGAAAGAGACAAGTCCCTCCAAATATAAGATCCATGTCTCCGAGGACAATAGGCATTTAGACATTTCAAATATAATTTGTGTTCAATCGAACCAAGGGAACTATAAAGAGAGTTTTCCTTCAATTAGATGCTCAACATAGGCACTCATAAATTACAAATATGGTTTTCTCTCGATCGACCCAAGGTAACTACAAATGGAGTTCATCTTCAATTAGATGCTCTTGATAGCCAATAAAAAATCACAAATCTGGTTTGTGTGCCATCGAGACAACGAAACTAGTAAAATTTGATCAAGCTAGTTGAACTACTAGTGAAGTTCTCTTTCTATTAGATGTTCATGATGGGTACTCAAAAATCACAAATATGGATTGTGATTGAACCACATGAAAATAGGCATTTAATGCGCCACGATGGAGTAGTAGCATTAATTTTAAGGATAGCTACGATGACTCGTTGTACACTGTTTATCCACCTCTTCAACTATGTGTTTCACCAATGCAGCTTCATATCCATTCATATCTTCTTGTAGTGTAATATTGTTGTCTACCAATATATTTCAATATCAAACGTGTTCTAAAAATGGCACTCATGGTCTTACAATGACCATGGGAAACATATTTGTATATCTTTAATCCTTTTAGTGGAAATTATACATATCAATAGCTTAAAATTGTTTAATAGATGTGTATTATCAGATTAATCTTCTACAATATGATATTTTCATCTGACGTTGAGAGTTGTACATTACCCACTAGGAAATATAGGATCTACTATGGGCCCTCCCATGAGGGATTCAAGCCCAATCCCACTCTGATACCATGTTGATTTTTTTATGTGAGATAATATTATTACAATGATGAGTGTTCCATATATAGAGAACATACAGTGACCATCCATGAAAGGATGCGTCCCTTCAATAATCAATAACTATTTATTATTTTCATTTACTTATTATATATATTATTTTATAACCAATAATTATATTATTAATTATTAATCTAAGAGAGGGTCTTCCCGATGTTGTCCAAACATCAACACCTACAACATAATACAATAGAGGCTATCTCTTCGATTTCTCGAACAATAGTTGTCTCTTCTCGAGGCCCCGTCGCCTTGATAATGGTCTCTTCCATTATGACTCTCTCTTTGTTCAATTTCCTTACCCGTGTAGTTTTCATGCTATTATTAAATACAACATCACTAGATAATTCACACCTACAAATATGACCTCTCCTCACACAAAATATGTCTTCCCAACATGAATTTTAAACTAATCCGAAATAATAATATCAATTACGGGAGAATCTACAACTCACTAGTGGAATGACATAACTTAATTATCATAAATGTGCTATATTTTTAGGAAATTTTTGCATTTTCCCTATGAATCGATTTAGTGGCAATATCTTTTAAAATTTTCGGTGATTCTAATAACTCGGTGTTCTCAAATTTTCCTTATTTCCACATATCAATTGCAAGAAGTTAGTTGAACATTACATAACTCTTAGGATTTCAAATTATTTGTGTTTTTTTAAATGGATTAAATGAAAAATATTTAATCTCTTAAAGTTTTTTAATCTACTAGGTTTAGACTTTAATACTTTTCATGTTGTTAAAGTTAAATCCCAATTGAATTATTCTGCAGAGAGATCAAGCATGTATGGTATCTTTGAAGAGAAATTATATTGGTGTCATGTATAATTAAGGAAATCCATCAATAGAAAAATTGTCTACTGTAACAACCCCATCGTTACTATTACATGCGACACAATGATTTTTTTTTTTTATCTATTTAAGCAAGATGGAAACAACAAAAACAGTTAAACAACACAAATTGATGATGAACACAACGCATGCAGATCAGGAAACAGACGACAACGACTCAACATACTAGCACATCAGGCCACTGGAAAAAACATGTGATAATCAATAGATAGATAAAAATGACTACCCGCTCGACACAAGCAAGATAACACCTACAAGATAAAGGACAACATAAACAAACCCGACATGGCTTCGACAAATAGTAACTAGAAACCTCTACAACGCGCAAAAAAAAACACTTTGAGGCATTATAGAATCAAGTACCAACATCAATTACAACGAGCAAACACCCACATCGGGAAGCACAAGACTCCATCCAGGTTATCATTCACATCTATCCATCAGAGTACACAATGATCCTCTCACCAGGAATCATGTCATCACAAGGCGATAGGCGTGAAAGTAACCATGGTGCAACATAAGATATCTAGACCTTTAACCCAAGTTAAATCCCTTGCACTAGGAGACTGAAATATCTGTCGATAAATACACGAAGACTATACCCAATCACCCAAGCAACAAGTCGACAAGACACAAGGTGACAACACTCAAAACTAAATTGCGCAGCTAACTAAAGGATTTCTGGTTCCTACAAGGAAAACATGTGTGGTGAAACAACTATGACCAACCACCATTTACAATTTGACTTAAGGCACAAGGCGCATAGTAACCAAATAATTGTTAAACTATTAAACATTTTAACTAATAAAACTATTGAACCCTCAACCATTAATCTTGCACAATATATTAAACTATTACGCTAATAAACCATAAACCATTAACTGTTAATCATTATGTCTAAGTGTGAATGAGTGAACTATTATCATTGCAACATTTAATCTATTGTTTGCATAAGTCATAAGACATATATATAAAACCATTGACAAATAAAAACAATAAATCTATTTGTAGTAAGGATCACGACCATCATTGAAACCATATCTTTATAAAATTGATATGTCCTACATTCAGTTAATTTACTATCTAAGAGCTCGAATGATGATAAGTTTGATGAAGTTAATATACAAAACAAAAATCGCATCTTTTTAGAATATACATCATTTTATGTCAGTAAAAAAAAATATAGCAGTCTAGAAATCACAATCCATTAATAAATCATGTGCTAGTAATGTTGTCTAACCATGTCCATTAATGTTTTCTAACCATGTGCTATATATTAATAAGAGATCAACAATAAAACCATGTGATATCTATCAACAATCAAGAGATCGTTGTCCATTAATAAAGAATTAACAATAACAAGGAAATACCAATATAATTCACTATCTAAATAAAGAAATTAATCATATATATCATTGTCTAAATAATTTGCTATCATATGATTCGCTGTCTAAATAATTCACTATCATATGATTCGTTGTCTAAATAAAGAAATTGATCATATATATCGTTGTCCAAATAATTCGTTGTCATATAATTTGTTGTCTAAATAAAGGAATTGATCATATATATCGTTGTCTAAATAATTCGTTGTCAATCAATCAAGATTATTGTCCATTAATAAATCTAAGTCAACAATGACATCTCTGTCCAATAATAATATTTATGTCCATTGCTATTCGTTGTCAACAACATTAAAAATGCAAGTATATCAACAATGAAATTCACTGGTAAATCGTGGTTCATTAAAAATGCAGGTAAAGGTTTAATTCAACTGTACAAATGAAATAAAAACTAGACGCATTTAATGGTTATTCAGTAATAAAATGATTTCAAATCTGGACACAATATAAGGGTTCAACCAACAGTAAAATGATTTCAACTAGACACATGTAATGGTTTATTCAACCATAAAAACGATTTCAAATCTGGATGCCTATAATGATTATTCAAAAGTAAAAATGATTTCAGATCTAGATGCATATAATGGTTATTTCAACAGTAAAATGAATTCAAAATCTGGGTGCAATAACTCTGGATTAATAGTTAACAAGAACAGTTCTATAACATCCGGGGTTTCTGTGCTAAACTCAGAAAAACGAGGTAAGTAA
This sequence comes from Picea glauca, assembly GCA_000966675.3. NCBI lineage: Eukaryota > Viridiplantae > Streptophyta > Pinopsida > Pinales > Pinaceae > Picea > Picea glauca. The sequence goes on from JZKD02S0366020.1 coordinate 162,179, forward strand.
ATTGCCCTGTGAGAGAGGTAAGACATTGGGCGTTAGAACAACAAAATGCAGAGAACAATAGATAGAAACAAAAAGACGATTTATCAAATAGAAACACAAAGATTTATCATTCAAGCGTAGACATTTTTCATTCAAGAAAACACAAATATTTATCATTCAAACGCAAAGATAATTAAGGGATAGACAGTTGGGTGAAATTTTTTATCCTTCACTTATTATCCATGCATAGGAAAGCAGGGCATTTAAATCTCAGTCTTAAACACCAGGGTGAAGACAATCGATTAGGCTCCTGTCCCACTGCTCATGCACAGACTAATAACTTAAGGATAAGGGACAGAAGATAAAAACACAATTTTTCTTCATATTAAATCAATAAAAACAAACGCAGAGAAGTCATTGCAATCAGAGTTTGGGTTTTCCATGGAAATAAATTCAAAAAAAAATAAAATGATCATAAGGCTGGGATGACTTTAAGTTCTCTGATCAAAACATTGGGCTCATCAAGACAAATTGTTGAAGGATAAAATGAAATCTTTGGATAGTGTTACACTGATTAAACATAAACTTTAACACAATAGAAGTACATTACTGAAGGCGCAGGAAAAATATTTAAACCACCATTCAATACAAATATACACATCTGTACCATAGCCAAATGCGAAAGCTCCAAGTCGTTGTCCCGCACGTGCTCTATTTAGCTCCCGCTTGTCGACTGATGTGACCTCATTGGTACCTCCCAACCAACTCTAGGGGTAGTCTTCTTCTCCCTGAGCCCCCCGAGCCGCAAAGGGGCCACACAAAAAATACCAGAGAATGCTAGCACCCAGCTCACCTCGCAAGGTCGAGCTACCACTCATTACCCAAACTAGGTATCCCAACTCCCACAAGAGAAAGTTCAATCAAGATAAAGTTTTAGCAGCATAACATTACACAAAAAGATGATATCCATACTCCTCCTCCTTCATCATTTTTATAGAGTTTTCAAGTAATTAGTTTCTCAAATTTTCAATAAATTCCTTTTTCATTTAATTAATTTCGAAAAACCTCGCCCGTACACATGTCGCTCGATCCCTTAGTTGCACCAGAAAATCAATTTTATTAATTAATTAAATGTTCCTATTTCCCTTGTCCACCTAATAGCATTCCTAAAAACGCTCCTAGGTGTCCCAAAATTCTCTTACACTTCTTAAATGACTTACACCTTACTTAATTCCTAGTTGAGTTCATAATTAGAAAGTTCCAAAAGAAAGATTCCTTACTAAGTTAGACATTCACCTTTTTCTTTATGTTTCCCATTTTCTTTAAGTTTCTCTTTTTCTTTAAGTTTCCTAATTCTTTTAAGTCTCCCCCTTTTTCCTTTTTAACTAAAAAAAATCAATTTAGCAAGTGTAGATAAAACAACCATTTACCCTTTTTCCTTTTTAATTAAAAAATAATTTAGCAAGTGTAGATAAAAACAACCATTTACCCTCTTTTGTTTTTAACTAAAAATTAAATTAGCAAATGTAGATAAAAACGACCATTACCCCTTTTTTTTTAAATTTAATCCTCCACTATAATTTTGACTTTAATAAAATAAGTTTGAATTTCTTACCCCCTTTCTTGATACATGTTCATTTATTATTATTATTTTTACCACATGTTCTGCTTAGACCTAGGTTTTAATTTCACTAGGCTAGGCGACATTTTTTTATTATGAAAAATTGTTTTTAAAACTTACTTATCACATCATTCATTTTAAGGTTGACTAGGTTTATTCACTTACCATTTAAAATCACGATGTGCCCTTCAAGACGCACTAGGTGCTCCAAGGGTGCCACTCGCCTCTTTTTGTTTTCCTTGCGCAACGTGCCCTTCAAGACACACTACGTGCTCCAAGGGTACCACTCACCTCTTGACTGAATTTGGTAGACGTCAAACCCCTGGAGTCAATACTCCACCAGGTGATCTTGTGGGAGACTAAGGGCCTATAAGGAATAAGGCCCCTGCCTTATTGCGTGCCCCTTAGAATCATTGTGAGCGACTGTCACATTCTTCCCTCACGACATCCTGGGGCTTCTCTAACTAGGTAATCGTTAACCTAAAGTTGGAGCCACGACAAGAGTGATAGTAGGTTGTGGTAGGGTTGCTGCCACACCTCTCTCTCAATGTCTCTGGTTGTTTTGCATGACCCCTCTACTTCAGATGTGAGTCTGGTCGATAAGCTATAGTCAGCCTGAATCCATCAACGAATCATGTTAGCAATAATAATCAATCATCATAACATCTAATCATATGTACATATGTCACATCAACAACATTCAAACCCAATAGTCCACTCCTTGACTCGATCCAGAGTCCAAGGGGTTTCATCAATGCCTTTGTATCCTCGAGTTCCAAATTCCTGCACACTCAAGAGAACCCAATCAATAACACCTATTTATGTAAATACAACCAAATAACATATCATCAAATCCATAATATCTCATAATCATAATCAAAATGACCAATAGATATAATAACTTGGATCCCTTGCAAGAAAGTGTCCTCAAAGAATAAGTTCTCTTAGTGCATGCAAGAGCGGGATGTTACATACACCCCCTCTAGGTTTAAAATTCATCTCGAAGTTTCACAATATATAAGTGCCAAAATAAAGTGTATCACAGTATCATAAGTCTATCTATCAAACAAAAATGGAAACTATTGGTGCATATCATATGCATTCTCCCATGTCACTTAGTGCAGACTATGGTTGTCCCACTAGACCTTGAACTGATCTACTGTTCGACACCATAGCTATTGAATGCAATGGTCCAGGATGCATATTGGCTCCGCCGTGAGCGCACCCTCGTCATATACCTGCAAGGAGATCATTTCAATAACATGTGTAGGATCACTAATATAATTTATCAAAACAGATACATGAAAAACATCATGCATACGCCTCAAGGAATCAAGCAAAGCTAGTTGATAGGCGATGGGCCCCCTCCTTTCTACAATATAGAAGGGTCCCATGAACCTAGGAGAGATTTTAGCACCCTTTCCAAACTTGGTCGAACTCTTATACGGTTTCACCTGCAAGAAGACTCGATCACCAACTTCGTAACTACGATCGACACAGTGCGCATCGACATAACTTTTCTATCGATCTTGTGCTTCTTTGATCCTTTGCCTTATTGTTTGCATTTGATCTTCCATTTCTTTGATCGCTTCTGGTCCCACCAGGACCCTATCCTTAAGCCGATCCCAACTCAAAGGCGTCTGACATGGTCACCCATAAATAAACTTGAAAGGCACCATATTAATGGTGCTTTGATAACTGTTGTTATATGTGAATTCTACCAGTGGCAAGAATTCTTCCCAACACTTATGTTGGTCCATCACATACATACACAACATATCCTCCAAGATTTGGTTTGTTCATTCGGTCTGCTCGTCTATCTCCGGGTGATACGTGGTACTAAAGTTAAGTTAGGTTCCCAGGGCCTCTTGGAAACTAGTCCAAAAACGCCTAGTAAACGCCGATCCTCGATCGGATATAATCCTCTTAGGCACACCATGCAGCCTCACAATCTTACTGATGAAAACTCTAGTTATGTCAGGTGCCTGATGCGTTGTACGTACAGGAATAAAATGAGCACTCTTCATCAGAGTGTCGACTACCACAAAAATTGAGTCATGTCGACTACCAACAATTAAATCCATCAAAATGACCTCCCATTTCGATTCAGGAATAGCGTTTGGTTGTAGTAATCCTGTCGAATGTCTATGTTCATCTTTCACCTGTTGAAATTCTAGACATCTTGCCACATAGTTGACTATGTTTGCCTTCATTCCTTTCCAGAAGAATAAGGGTTTAAGGTCTACCCTCATCTTCGTGACTCCAGGATGATCTGTGTACATTGCTCTATGACCCTTGTTTAGGATCAAACTCCTCAACTCATTGTTGGGAAGTACATAAATTCGAACTTTAAATCTCAATAATCCGTCGTTCTCCATAGTAAATCCTTCAAATTTTGGCACCATCATTGTGTTTTGTTCGATAAAATCCTTGACCTCTTTGTACCAGTCATCGTCACGCTGTAAGGTTAGAATCTTTTTACATAGATTCGTTTGAAGAGGCATCACCAAAAAGATGTGTGGTCTTCGACTCAACGAATCTGCCACTATGTTCATTCTTCCCTTTATGTAAGTAATCTTGAAATCGTACTCGCTAAGAAATTCTGACCAACGTCGTTGTCGCACATTCAAATCGCTTTGTGTAAAGATGTGATGTAGTCCACAGTGGTCCATTTTTAGTTCGAATTTTCATCCAATAAGGTAGTGTTTCCAAACTTTCAAGGTATAAATAATGGCTAACAACTCCAAATTGTGCGTCACATAGTTCTCCTCATGCCTTCTCAACTTTCTCGATATGTAAGAGATCACTCGACCGTCTTGCATCATGACTTTGCCTAAGCCTTCCTTGGATGCGTCAGTGCATACCAAGAAGTTTGTGTCCATGTCAGTGACCTTTAGTATCGGTATTGTTGTCAACAACTCCTTGAGCCTCTAAAATGCTTTCGCGCATCTCGGTCCAAAAAAACTTCTTTTTATTCTTCTAAAATTTCGTGATCGGATTTTCTATCTTCAAAAAACCCTTGACGAACCCTCGATAGTATCTCACTAAAACCATGAAGCTACGCACTTCTGGGACATTTGTCGACACAGGACATTCCATAATAGCCTCGACCTTTGCTAGATCCACAGCGATACCTTTGTCAGAGATGACATGCCCTAAGTAGTGAATCTTTGATTGATAAAACGAGCATTTAGACAATTTCCCATACACTTTGTTCTCTCACAAACACTGTAGTACCAAGCACAAGTGCTTGTCATGCTCCTCCAACGTCCGAGAGAAAATCAAAATATCGTCAATGAATACTTAGACGAACTTATCCAAGTATTCGTGGAACACCCCGTTCATCAAACTCATAAATACTCCAGGGGCATTTGTCAGTCCAAAAGGTAAAACATTAAACTCGTAATGTCCAAACCTCATCTTAAAGGCAGTCTTAGGGATGTTGTCCTCTTTGATTTGCAATTGGTGATACTTGGATATCAAGTCGATCTTTGAAAAAAATGTCGTGCCTTTCATCTGATCGAACAGATCATCAATCCTTGGAAATAGATATTGATTTTTTTATTGTTTCCTTGTTCAATTGACGGTAGTCAATGTATAGTATCCACGACCCATACTTCTTCCGTATGAAGATAACATGCACACCCCATGGTGACACACTTGGACGTATAAGTCCTAGGTCCAACAAATCCTTTAGTTGCATTCTCAACTCCTGTAACTCCGGGGTTGACATCCGATAAGGCATTCTTGCTATCAGTTCAGTCCCCAGTTTTAGGTCTATGGTAAATTCCAATTCCCTCTCCAGCGGCATCCCAGGTAAATCCTCAAGGAAGACATCTGCAAAATCTCTCACCACTGAAAGGTGTTCTAGAGCTTCCACTACTCCCTTCTCGTTTAATGCATGGATTGCATAAATCTTACATCACTTGCGCATGCTCTTTCGTAGCTGCAAGGAAGAGATGAACCTCAGGGAAACTCCCTGGTTTCGACCTACAATCACGCATCTCTGTCCCTCATCATCGACCAATCTTAACCATTTTGTCTTATAGTTGAGTATCGCCTCATGCGATTCCAACCAGTCCATATTGATCATGATGTCATAAGATTATAATATCATGACATACATGTTGGCCCTGGTGAAAAAATCTCCCAGGTTAAGGCTACAGCCCGTATCCTTCCCTCCAACCTTTTGTTTGGCTCCTGAAGCCATTTCTACAAAGCTAAACTTATCTTGTTCGACTACCTTTACCTTAATTCTTTTTAGCATTGCACCAAAGATGAAACTCTCTGTAGCACCAGAATCTATCAAAATACTAAGGGTCTGGTCGGCGATGGTACTTGACGTCTCGAGCACAGTCAACTGGTGCTCTGCATGGCAGTTATTCACCGCTGCATGAATCCGATGGGCCTTGCCCAAATCTCCCATGATAGTGGGTCCGACTGATCCAGATGCTCTAGTCCTCTCCACTAGGTAGTCACACTGGTAATGTGGCTCCCCACATGTCCAACACCCTTTCTTCGGTCCATTATTCCTAGTACCCGAAGTAGAAGCTAACGACCCACCGACCTGGAACCCTGGTCTGTTATGTTGAACAGTCCTAAACTACTTCTTCTACGGTCGATATTGTTGTTGGTGTTATGGTCTTTGGTAAGGAGTCCGTTGCTGAGGCGTTGGTCATCGAGGTGTAGTGAAAGTGGATCCTCTCTAGAAGCCACGATATCCTGGTGAGTGTCTAGCTGGTATTTGACACTGCTGTGCACCAGATGACACCTGCCCTACTGGCCTCACTGGAATCCTACTTTGAACCCCACTGAAAAGATCCTCCTCTTTTATGAGGGCCTTTTGGGTGACATCATGCAAGGTTTGAGGCATAAGAATCCTAACCTTTGCACGAAAGTTGACATTAAGTCCAAACACGAACTTGTTGACCTTAAGTTTCTCGGTATTTAGGTGTGGAGCATACCAAAGAAGTTCCATAAAATGGGCCTTGTACTCGGGCAACGTACAGTCACCCTGTCGCAAGGCTTTGAAATCATTGAGATGACGCTCAATGAATTCCTTCGACAGATACCTCTCTCGAAACCGTTCCTCGAACATCCCTCTCTTGCGCGCACTAAGCAAACTTATTCTTTGAGGACACTTGCTTGCAAGTGATTCGGGTTATTATATCTATTGGTTGTTTTGATTATGATTATCAAATATTATGGACTTGATGATATTTTATTTGGTTGTATTACATAGACAGGTGTTATTGACTGGGTTTTCCTTAGTGTGTAGGACTTTGGACCTCGAGGATGTAGAGGCATCGATGAAACCCCTTGGACTCTGGACCGAGTCAGGGACTGGACTGTTGGGTTGAATGTTGTTGATGTGACATATGTACATATGATTAGATGTTATGATGATCGATTATTATTGTTGACATGATTCATTGATGGATGCAGGTTGATGATAGCTTGTTAACGAGACTCACATGTGGAGTAGAGGTGTCACACAGGATAACCAGAGACTTTGAGGGAGAGGTGTGGCAACATCCCTGCCACAACCTACTATCACTCCCGTCGTGGCTCGAACTGTAGGTTAATGGTTACCTAGTTCGAGAATACCCACGATGTCATGAGGGCATACTGTGACAGTCGCTCACAATGATTCTAAAGGGCACGTAATAAGGCAGAGGCCTTATTCCTTAGAGACCCTTAGTCTCCCATAAGATCACCTAGCGGATTATTGAATCCAGGGGTTTGATGTCTACCAAAGTCAGTCTAGAGGCGAGTGGCACCCTTGGAGCACATAGTGCATCTTGAAGGGCACGTTGTGCAAGGAAAACAAAAAGAGGCGAGTGGCACCCTTGGAGCACCTAGTGCGTCCTGAAGGGCACGTTGCAATTCTAACTGGTAAGTGAATAAACCTAGTCGACCTTAAAATGAATGATGTGATAAGTAAGATTTAAAAACAATTTTTCCCTAATAAAAATGTTGCCCAACCTAGTGAAATTAAAACCTAGGTCTAAGTAGAACATGTGGTCAAAATTTTTAATAATAAATAAACATGTAACAAGAAGGGGGGTAAGAAATTCAAATTTATTTATTAAAGTCAAAATTATAATGGAGGATTAAAATTTTAAAAAGGTAAATGGTTGTTTTTATCTACATTTGCTAATTTAATTTTTAGTTAAAAAGAAAATAGGGTAAATGGTTGTTTTATCCACACTTGATAAATTATTTTTTAATTAAAGAGGAAAAAGGGTAAATGGTTGTCTTATCTGCTAAATTAATTTTTAATTAAAACGGAAAAAGGGTAAAAGGTTTGTTTTATCTACACTTGCTAAATTGATTTTTTTAGTTAGAAAGGAAAAGGGGGAAACTTAAAAGAAATAGGAAACTTAAAGAAAAAGGGAAACTTAAAGAAAAGGGGAAACATAAGGAAAAGATGAATGTCTAACTTAGTAAGGAATCTTGCCTTTAGAACTTTCTAATTATGAACTCTACTAGGAATTAAGTAAGGCGTAAGTCATTTAAGAAGTGTAAGGGAATTTTGGGACGCCGATGAGCATTTTTAGGAATGCTTTAGGTGGGTGAGGGAAATAGGAATATTTAGTTAATTAATAAAACTGATTTTTTGGTGCAACTAGGGGATCGGGCGACATGTGTATGGGGGAGGTTTTTCGAAATTAATTAACTAAAAAAGGAATTTAATGAGAATTTGGGAAATTAATTACTTGAAAACTCTATAAAAAGGATGGAGGAGGAGGAGTATGGATCTCATATTTTTGCGTAAAGTCACGCTGCTAAAATTTTGCCTTGACTGAACTTTCTCTTGTGGGAGTTGGGATACCCAGCTCGAGTAACTAGTGGTAGCGCGACCTTGTGAGGCGAGTTGGGTGCTAGCAATTCTCTGTTATATTTTGCGTGGCCCCTTTGCGGCTCATGGGGATCAGGGGGAAGAAGAGTATCCCTAGATTTGGCTGGGAGGTACTGGTGAGGTCACATTAGTTGGAAAGTGGAAGTTGGACGGAGCACACGCGAGACAATGACTCGAAGCTTTCGCATTTGGCTACGGTACGCATGTGTATATTTGGAATGTGATGCAAGAGCATATTTCCATGCCAACATGTGCTAGCTAGCCATCTCATTCAACACGCATTTAATGGAGGAGAGAGGCGCCAACCCTCTCATTTTCAAATTTGTGATAATTGTTGTAAGGCCGAAGAGCCACACAGATGACTTTGAGCATGTAGTAGATAGAGTCACCTTTAATGGTTGACAGGCTGAGATATAGATCCGATTCAGACTAGACATCCATTGAATGTAATTCAATGTAAATTAATCAGAGCAGGTGAGATGGAGCAAAGACCTCGAGGAGCCCCCTTTTGTAAAAATATCTTTGTATCTAGAATAGATAAGTTGTGAGAGAGAAGAGAGGAGAGGAGAGAGCCGAGACTTTGTTGCAGTCAAAGCTTGAACACATTGTAATATTGGCATTCTAAGATTAATACAAACATGGCAGTTTTCCTGCATATGATTTTGTGTGTTTACGTGTCTTTCATGAATTCTATGTGTGTGTTCATCTGTATGTTGTAGATGTATGTTAGGTTCCATTTGCAGAGATAGATAGAATTTACTACATGTGGGGTGTCGATTTTAGTTTGGGTTTTTTATGGCTTCATGCAAGAGGTTGCATGACAGAGTACTAAGGACTTTGTAATCCAGTGCAAGAGTGCACATATGGGTTCTGCGAAATTCAAACAAAGACATGCCAGGAGGGCGCACCAGAGAAGTCATTAACTCAAGGGAGAAGACTCCAGGTTGTTGAACACCTTGGAGGTGAAACTGTGTAAGAGGAAGGCACAGAGAGAAAGATAGAATCACTGAATATTTCGTAGAGATCTGCCAGGTGGGCATCGAGTGAGTGCATAGAGTGCACAGAAGGAACTCTATTTAGAGTTCAGAGGAAGGAGAAGTGTCGAAGAGAAGACACTTGCAGAGTTGCTGAATACTTTGTAGACTCAGCAATGTGTGATTGAGCAGGAGGTTTCTAGGAGGGCGTCGAATTCCCCTTTGAAGGGAAAGACAAGGGTCGAGTCCCTTAGATAATTCGAGCAAGCAAAGATCATAAGGAACAGTGCCTTTACGCACAGAGATCTAATAGAAAGGAACAACAGGTCGAGGATCTTAGGAGTCCAAGACTTAGACAAATCTCAAGAGAGATAGCATGAAGCTGGGTGCAGAGCGCAAGGAAGGTGCTAGGGTTGACGTCAAATTTCAAGTTGACAAAGCTCACGAGAGGTAGTGTTTCCAGAACGCAGATGAGAACCAAAGTATCAGGGCTCACGGGATAAACATCGAAGGCTGAGACCTTTGAAGCATGTAAATATCCTAAGGGAAGAAGTGCAGAGAGAAATATCGAGAGGAGGAGTGACAAATGTTGTTAGATTAGTTGGAGAGACAAGATATGGACCATTGAAATTCACGTCCAGACACACAGAAGAGCATGCAAGAGGAAACAAATCTGAACCATCAGATCTGAGCATAGAGGATCGACAACCATCGGATCCAAAAGGACGTGTGGCATGGGTCCACATAAGTCAGAGGTTTGAAAGGGGAAGAGATGACATCATCATGAACATCCATCAGAGAGGACACGTGGTGAGAGCTCGACGTTTCACTGACTCGCGACACAGAGGAAGTCAATGGAGGGAGCAGTGAGAACTCATGATAGGTGAATTTACAATTGGATCGCAACCATCGATTGAGGACAGATTTGGACCTTTGATCATCCAGGGAGGAATTATCGACATTTGGGTATCAGGATTTGGGAGGACAGAAGTCCTTGACTTCCACATTGTCGATACACGAAATGCGATCAGTGCCCTTTGGGCTCAGTCGATGATCACAAGATAGGGTCATGCAGAGGAAGACTAAGGGGAGGAGCTAAGGATCGTTAAGCCCTAATTCAGGTTTCAAAACTTGAAGGAGTCAGAGGGACTCACAACAGATTTCGTGAAACATGAAATAGTGACACGATCGTGAATGTCGATCGAGGAGATCACAAGACCATCAGATCTGGTCCCGGGAAGAGGCCCCACTTCGGGATTTGGGGTTTCATGGATTCAGGGTTTTAGTTTTGTATCACACCAATACTCCCGAAGTCTCGATTCGTGATAACGCCTTTTGGTGTGGACCAAGCCATAATGCTGTGGTCATGTGGAGGAAGGCTCGTGCATGGTGCTTAGTTGCGCAGGGTAGGTTTCAAAGAGAACCTGTGGACTTGTTCAAGGGTTCCAGCAGGGAACCAAAGGAGCCACTTTGGCTCATTAGAGGAAGAGGGATCCTTGACCGGGAGGTTAGTGGACCTTGCTGAGGTAGAGGTAGGGTTTCTGCATCAAGTGGTATCAGATCTTGATTTCTCTCAAGCGGATAAGAAGGAGATGAAGTATATAGTATGATACCATCAAGTGGTATCAGAGCTTGATTTCTCTCAAGATGAGAAGAAGAATATGAAGTATATAGTCTGATACCATCAAGTGGTATCAAAGCGATAATTTTTGTTTGTGTATTTCAGGCGGAAGAGAAGAAGAAGAATACTGAGTGTTGATGCTCTATAAAGATTGTTGCAAGGTGTGTAACAAATGGTAAACAGTCGGGTGGGCTGAGCCAGAAGAACCAATTGCATTCTTGATGGTGGAAAAGGAAGTTGGCTACTTAAGGCCATGGATGTGGTCGAAGAGAAGGCCACAAGAAGAAATGCAATCCAGAGATGGATTTGGAGCTCATTGAGATAAGAGCATAAATGGAGAAGCTTGCATTTAAAATGCAACAGGATGCAAAGATGCATTGGGTGTATGAGTGGCCCATGAAGAATAAGGTGAAGTGGCCCATTCAGATATTGTTGGCTAGAGGAAAACGAAGGTTGTTTAGAATGTGGTTGAGGTATGTTGAAAGCCTTAAGATAAAGAGGATATGGTTCACATCTGTGAGCCAGAAGTTGGGAAGAGTCTCAATGATGTTGAGGAGGAGAGATCAAGCAAAAATCTCAGAAACTGCCAAGTGGGCGGTGAGGATCTTTCAAGTTGCCAGGTGGGAAATGAGATGGGATCATTGGAGGATCTCATAGATTTCCAGATGGGCAGAGAATAAATCCCATATTTCCAGGTGGACAAAGGAGATTAGATGAGGCCATGTGAGAGTCTCATGAACTGAGGGGTGAGTTTGGATCAGCAAGGAGAGTTGACAGAGAAGGATCAGAGGATTCTTCTTATCGTTGGAGGAATTGAGGTATTCCTTCCATATAGACCAGTTGAGCTGAGAGATTGTGTTGCATAGGAATCAACAGGATAAGGACAACCAACAGTTAGTTTCATAGAGGAAGAATAAATGGAGCAGATGCTGATAGCTTCTCCAACAAAAGAAGAGCATGCAGATAAGTTGCTCACTCCATGGGAGAAGGAGTTGGATATGTTGGAGGATTGGCTAAAGAATTCAGAGCTAGTAGATGATTTCCATGAGTAGATTGTCATGCAAATTGTAGGAAAAGATAATTCAACATAATTGCTCAAAAATTTCTACCAGGAAGCTAAAAAGATGATGACTTCAGCACTGAGGCCTGCAACATAGGATGAATCAGAATTCCATTCTAAGGAGGAGATGGAGGAAGCTGGAAATGCACCAGCAGGAGAACTGGCAAAATAAAAGTTGTCAGAGAGAGAAGTTGAGCAACAACTCAGTGATGGGACTATAGAGCTAAACTTTGTAGAAGAATGGCAAGCTAAGGACACAAGAGATGGAGAAAACAACAAGGGGGATCGAGTTGATCTACACATTATCAAGAAGGAAGTGTAGTAGAGAAGAATTCCATAGAACCAGCAATTGTAGTAGCTATATAGGGAGATAGAAGAAATCAGAAGGCTGATGTTGAGGTCAACAACAAAAATTTTCAGTGAGGAGAAGCTGAGCAGAAGGAAGCCTGCAAGAACAACAGAGAAGAAGAAACAAAAAAGTAGTGGAGCAGATGGACAGCTCCAAAAGAGATCTTGGGATCCAAGTGGATTTCAACAGCAGAGCTGGGAAGATCATGAGCAGGAGCTCATGAATTTTTTGCAGTTGTGGAGTATGATGCAGGAGCATCTCTCCACGCCAGCATGCGCCAGCTAGCCAGCACATTCAACTAGCATTTAATGGAGGAGAGAGGTGTCAACCCTCTCATTTTCAAATTTGTGATAATTGTTGTAAGGCCTAAGAGCCATGCAGATGCCTTTGATCATGTAGTAGATAGAGTCACCTTTAATGGTTGACAGGCTGAGATCTAGATCCGATTCGGAATAGACAACCATTGAATGTAATTCAATGTAAATTAATGAGAGTAGGTGAGATGGAGGAAAGAGCTTGAGGAGCCCCCTTTTGTAAAAAGATCTTTGTATCTAGAATATATAAGTTCTGAGAGAGAAGAGAGGAGAGGAGAGAGATAAAACTCTGTTGCAGTCGGAGCTTGAACACATTGTAATATTGGCATTCTGAGATTAATACAAACATGACAATTTTCCTGCATATGATTCTGTGTGTTTATGTGTCTTTCATGAATGCTATGTGTCTATTCATTTATATGTTGTAGATGTATGTTAGGTTCGATCTGCAGGGATAGATAGAATTTACTATCTGTGGGGTGTTGATTTCAATCTGGGTTCTTTGTGGCTTCATGCAAGAGGTTGCATAACAAAGTACTAAGGACTCTGTAAGCCAGTACAAGAGTGCACATCTGGGTTCTGCGGAATTAAGACAAAGACGTGCTAGGAGGGTGCACCAAAGAAGTCATTAACTCAAGGGAGAAGCCTCCAGGTTGTTGAACACCTTGGATGTGAAACTATGTAAGAGGAAGGCACAAAGAGAAAGATAGAATGCACAGAAGGAACTCTATTTCGAGTTCAGAGGAAGGAGAAGTGTCAAAGAGAAGACACTTGTAGAGTTTCTGAATACTCTGTAGACTCAGCAAGGTGTGCTTGAGCAGGAGGTTTCCAAGAGGGAACCAAATTCCCCTTTGAAGGGAAAGACAAGGGCCGAGTCCCTTAGATAATTCGAACAAGAAAATCTCATAAGGAATAGTGCCTTTGTGCACAAAGATCTAACAGAAAGGAACAGTAGGCTGAGGCTCTTCGGATTCCAAGCCTCAGAAAAATCTCAGGAGAGATAAAACGAAGCTGCACGCAGAGCGCAAGGAAGGTGCTAGGGCCGATGTCAAATTTCAAGTTGACAAAGCTCAGGAGAGGTAGCATTTCCAGAACGTAGACGAGACCCAAAGTATCAGGGCTCGCAGGAGAAATATTGAAGGCAAAGACCTTCGAAGCATGGAAATATCCTAAGGGAAGGAGTGCAGAGCGACAATTGTCATTATATCAGCTAGAGAGACAAGATATGGACCATTGAACTTCACATCCAGACGCACAGAAAAGCGTACATAAGGAAACATATATGAACCATCAGATCTAAGCGCAGAGGACCGACAACCGTCGGATCCAGAAGGACGTGTGGTAGGGGTCCACATAAGTCAGAGGTTTGAAAGGGGAAGAGCCAACATCATCGTGACCATCCATTGGAGGGGACACGTGGCGAGAGCTTGGTGTTTTACTGACTTGCGAAATAGAGGAAGTCAACGAAGGGAGCAGCGAGAACTCGTGACAAGCGAATTTGCGATTGGATTGTAACCGTCGATTGAGGAGAGATTTGGACTATTGATCATCTAGGGAGGAATTATCGGGATTCGGGTATCGGAAGTTGAGAGGATAGAAGTCCTTGAATTCCACATCGTCGATACGCAAAATGTGACGAGCACCCTTTGGGCTCAACCGATGATCAAATGACAGGGTCACGTAGAGGAAGACCAACGGGAGGAGATAAGGACCGCTAAGCCCTAATTTGGGTTTTGAAACTTGAAGGAGTCAGAGGGACTCACAACAGATTTTGCGAAATGAGAAATAGTGATGCGATCATGACTGTCGATCGAGGAGATCACAGGACCGTTAGACCTGGTCCTGGGGAGAGGCCCCACTTTGGGATTCGGGGTTTCATGGATTCGAGGTTCTGGGTTTGTATCACACCAATACTCCCAAAGTCCCGATTCACAATAACACATTTTGGCGTGGACCAAGCCATAGTGTTGTGGTCATGTGGAGGAAGGCTCGCACCTAGTGCTTAGTTGCGTAGGGCAAGTTTCAAAGAGCACCTATGCACTTGTTCAAGGGTTCCAGTAGGGAACCAAAGGAGATGCTTTGGCTCATCATAGGAAGAGTGATCCTTGATCGAGAGGTTAGCGGACCTTTCTGAGGCAGAGGTAGGGGGTCTACATCAGAATGGTAGTTTAATATTGTTCCCACGCCTTCGGTATTGTACTTCTACTGTGTTAAATATTATTTTTTATTCAGCATTTTATAATCAAAGAACTTAAATTCATCCCAACCTTATGCTCGCTGTATTCTAAATTGATTTCCCATGGCGAACCCAACCTCTGATTGCAATGTCTTCTCTGCGTTTTTTTTTATTGATTAACATGAAGAAAAAATTGAGTTTTTATCTTTTGTCCCTTATCCCTTAAGTTATTAGTCTGTGCCTGAGAAGTTGGCCAGGAGATGAATCAACGGTCGTCACTCTGGTGTTTAAAGACTTATAGATTCAAATTCCGTACTTTCCTGTGCATCAATAATAAATGAAGGATATTATTTCGCCCAACTATCTATCCCTTACTTATCTTTGCATTTTTCTTTTATGATTAATCTCTAATCCTTGCGCCCTCCTTGTGAATGAGTATCTCTACGTTTGATTGATCTATTACTGAATGATTTGTCCTTGCACCTTCTTGTGAACGAGTACCTATGCGTTTGATTTCTTAAACTCTGATTACCTCTGCATTTCCTGGAAATATTATCTCTGCATTTCTTGTGAATGATTTCCTTTGCTTTTCCTTGAATGATCAACTATGCGTTCTTTGGAATGTTTAAACTCTACGTTGAATGATAAATCCTTGCAGGATTGATCTCTGAAGATCATTTTTCCCTTGTTTGTTTTTACTGAATCTTTTTTGCCAGAATATCATTGTGTTTTATGATTACATGTGACTGCGATTTACATATATATTACATGGACTACGATTTTATACATATAGTATGACGATGTTTGATTGCATTTTCATATTGAGATTTTATATACTGCTAATTTGATATTTATTGACCACGAAATTCTGGGTGTTTTACACAACATTTAAAACCACGTTTTTATTGGAGTTTTACCCAGATTTTTAACACAATGATTTCCCATTTTTAACACAGTGATTTCCATATTTATGTTTAACACATCGATAAATTATTTAACACAATGATATTTATAGACATCGATATCATTGTTGCTTGATAATGATCTATCATTAAATGCAATAATATTTATTAATGGCCAACGATATTGTTGTTTGCAGCGATTTCCTATAATTTATATTTGTTAGACATCGATATTTATTAGACAACATTATATTTGTTATACAACGTTACATTTGATAGAAAGCGCTATGTGTTAGACAACAATATATTTGTTAGATGGCGATTTTACCCTGCGATTTACCACTATGATTTTAACACTGTGATTTCCTTTTGACAACAATTTCAATTATAGACAGACGTTTATTAATGGATAGTAATAATATTGTTGACAGTAAATATTAATGGACAACGATATTGATTTTGTGTTGCTTTTTAAGAATTCCATGCATTGCCTTCAGATTTAGAGCTTAGTTGAACATTTATGTATTGATTTTTAAGAATTCCATGTGGAATTCCATATAGTATAAATCATATGTTTATAATATACTGGTAAGTAGTCATTCCTATTATGCGTATAACCTGGGTTCGATATCTGAGAACTGATATCTACTGCATGTGATCTGTTGATTATTTGGTTAGTGGCAACAAAGAATTTAATTTAAGCGTTATGGCGTTGGATCCACTAAATTCCAAGTATGATTTGTATAAGATATAGTCTAAATGTTTTATGTTTTTCTTTGCAAAACCTAAATATTAAGAAATTTAAAAATTAAAAATTTAACTACTTCTTTGTATAACTATTCAACTCTCTTTCAATATGATATGCTCTGAAGTGATCATAAGGGTTACATAGCTATATTTTATGAAGTTCCATGGTCTAGTTTGTATAATGATTCACCTTACTCTTCCCATATGATGGAATGCTCTAGACGAGTGTTTCAGGATTTGGTGTTCAACTAGAAGTCTTCTCCTTAATTTCAGGCAATAATACTCACTTTGCTTAAGATTAGAGGTTTGTCCATTTCTTGAAATTATTGTACATCCTTATTTTGGAAATGCCTTATATGTTGCTTATGTTGTTACCTTGGGACATGTCATTGACACCTTTTGCTCCTAGGTGGTTGTTACTTGCGTTTAGACTTGCCTTCTCCTTGAAGTGGTGTGTTGCAATTTGAAGGAGTGCTTAGATTCCTTGCGCCATAAATTAGTCGCTTGTCACTCGCATACTATGAAATGGAATAAACTGATGAATTCATTGCACCATCAAGTTATTGATGTTGGATTTGTAGTAGAAATTTCAGTTGTTCCTTGAAATTGATGATTAAGAATGATTGTTTGTGTGACTAGATTACCCACGCCTTGGAAATTCGGTTAATGATTAAATGCTTAAGTGTTTGTCCATTCTTGCACGCATTGGAATTATAATGTAAATGATAGTTATAGATTTTAGAATTCATGCACCTTGGATTTTTTTGTGATTAATAGTTCGATTTTTGCGTGCATTGAATATTGACGAGGCACGTATGGTTAGGTGATTAATTTTAAGCGCACACTTTGAATGATGTATGGTATAATATTTAGATTTTACTTTTCTTACACGCAATGAAGGAATTAAGGTAATTATTGTTTGTTAGGATATTTCTTCTTGCATGAAAGGAAGGGTCAATGTAATGAATGGTTGATGGGTATTTACATCTTGCGCCAAAAAAAACAAATTTACATGTTGTATGTCATTGGTTGGGCATAACGGCGGGGACGTTACATCACGTAATGACAAGGGCATTACATATGGTATAAGAGTGGGTTCAACCCTGCAACTGTGGATCGCCATGTTTTCCACAGAAGAAAACCCTTGATTAATAACCTAGTGCTAATTAAAACTTTAACGTGTCCTTGTGGTGATCTCGATTTGAGGATGCCACAAAGGTTCGCAACGTGGTACTGTGGAAGGAGGTGCGATGCCTCCAGAAGTGCCCGCACCTTCGACGTCTAACCCCAAGGGGAAGAATAAGTCATTGGCCTAGGTTTGAATGTTGTAAGGGATAATGATCGTCTGACAAGGTCCTTCAAGGGAATGTCAGAGGCCTTGATTCACCATCTGTACTGAGATGAGGCCAGGGTGCATGTACCCCTGAGGGTCCACAATGCGCCCCAAATAGTACCATTAGAATTCGCCAAGAACTCGAGAGGGATAAGTTCTCAAGTCCATGAGTGTCGTGGATGCCTCAACCATCGAGGCATGGTTGGAGAATATGGTGATGTGCCTTGCACTTCATGAATATACCTCCAACATGAAGGTCCGCATGACGATCTTTCAACTAAAGGGGAGAGCTCTTCTAAGGTGGAAGACGCTCCTGCTACAATTGAACATGGTTGTTGAATATGTGTCATGGGAATTTTTTGAGGAACGGTTACGAGAGAGGTATTTATCGGAGGAATTTTTTAGTGTCATCTCAACGAGTTCAATGCCTTGCGGCAGGGTGGTCGTACGATGCCTGAGTATGGGGATTTTTTTATGGAGTTGCTTCAGTATGCTCCACACCTGAATACCAAGAAACTTAAGATCAACATGCTCTTTTTTGGACTTAATGATAGCCTTCGTGCAAAGGTTAGGATTTTGATGCCTCAGACCTTGCATGATGTCATCCAGAAGGCCCTCATAGCAGAGGAGAAGCTTATTAGCGGGGTTCAGAGAAGGACTCCAGCGAGACCAACAGGGCAGATTTTATCTGGTGTGCAACAACATCAGACACCAGCTAGACATATGCTAGGATATAGTGGCTTCCAAAGAGGATCCACTTTCACTACACCTCGGCGACCATCGCTGCAACAGTGGAATCCTTACGAAGGACCACAACACCAGCAACAACGTCGACCACAACAAAAATAGTTTAGGCCCATTCAGTAGAACAGACCAGGGTTCCAGGCTAGTGGATCGTCATTACCAGCGCGACTGCCCAGTGGAGAGGACTAGAGCATATGGATCAGTCAAACCCACTACCGTGGGAGATTTGGGCAAGGCCCATCGGATTCATACAACAATGAATAATCACCAGGCATAGCACCAGTCGACTGTGCTTGAGATGTCAGGTACCGTCGCTGACCATACCCTTAGTATTTTGATAGATCCAGGTGCTACAAAGAGTTTCATTTCTGGGGAAGCGTTCAAAAGAATTAAGGTAAAGGCAGTCGAACATGATGATTTTATATTTGTAGAAATGGCTTCTAAAGCCAAACAAAAGGTTGGTGGGAAGGTTACAGGATGAAGCCTTAACCTGGGAGAGTTTTCCCCAGGGACAAACTGGACATCATGATCTTAGGATCTTATGACGTCGTGATCATTATGGACTGGTTGGAATTGCATGAGGCGATACTCAACTGTAAGACGAAATGGTTGAGCTTGGTCAATGATGAGGGGAAAAAATATGTGATTGTAGGGCAGGAATAAGGAGTTAAATTGAGTTTCATCTCTTCCTTGCAACTACGGAAGAGAATGCGCAAGGGATGTAAGCTTTATGTGATCCTTGTCTTAAATGAGAAGGGAGTAGTGAAAGGTCTAGAACACCTTCCAGTGGTGAGAGGGTTTGCAGACGTCTTCCTTGAGGAATTACCTGGGATGCCTCTGTAGAGGGAATTGGAATTTACAATAGACCTAAAACGGGGGTCTGAACTGATAGCAAGAATTCCTTACGGATTTCAACCCCAGAGTTACAGGAGTTGAAAATGCAACTGAAGGAGTTGTTGGACCTAAGACTTATACGCCCAAGTGTGTCACCATGGGGTGAGCGTGTTATTTTCATACAAAAGAAGTATGGGTCGTGGAGACTCTTCATTGACTACCGTCAATTGAACAAGGCAACGATCAAGAATCTGTATTTGTTTCCAAGGATTGATGATCTATTTGATCAGATAAAGGGTGCGATGGTGTTTTTAAAGATTGACTTGAGATCAGGGTATCACCAGTTACGGATCAAGGAGGACAAAATCCCGAAGACCATATTTAAGATGAGGTTTGGACATTATGAGTTTACTGTTTTACCTTTTGGACTGACAAACGCCCATGGGGTATTTATGAGTTTAATGAACGGGGTGTTCCGTGAATACTTGGACAAGTTCATCCAAGTATTCATTGATTCTATTTTTATTTACCCTTGAACGATGGAGGAGTACGACACGCACTTGCTCCTGGTACTAAAATGTCTACGAGAGAACAAATTGTATGGGAAATTGTCTAAATACTCGATTTATCAATCGAGGATTCATTACTTAGGACATGTCATCTCTGGCGAAGGTATCGCCATGGATCCAACAAAGGTTGAGGCTATTATGGAATGACCTGCACTGACGAATGTCCCAGAAATGCGTAGCTTCATGGGTTTAGCGGGATACTATCGACGGTTCGTCAAGGGTTTTTCGAATATGGTAAATCCAATTACGGAATTGCAAAAGAAGAACAAGAAGTTTGTTTGGACCGAGAAATGCACGAAATCATTTTGGAGGCTCAAGGAGCTATTGATGACAACACCAATACTAAAGGTTCCTGACATGCACACAGACTTCTTGGTATGCATTGATGCATCCAAGGAAGGATTAGACAGAGTCTTCATGAAAGACAATCGAGTGATCCCTTTCATCTCGATAAAGTTGAGACGACATGAGGAGAAATATGTGATGGATGATTTTGAGTTGTTAGCCATTGTTTATGCCTTGAGAGTTAGGAGACACTAGCTTATTGGATGAAAATTTGAACTAAAAACATACCACTTTGGACTACAACACATCTTTACGCAAAGCGAATTGAATGCGTGACAATGACGTTGGTCGGAATTTCTTAGCGAGTACGATTTTGAGATTACTTGCATAAAAGGTACAACAAACAAAGTGGCGGATGCGTTGCATCAGAGACCACACATATTTTTTGTGATGCCTCTTCAAACGACTCTACGTTAAAATATTATAAATTTGCAGTGCGACGATGATTGGTACAAGGAGGTAAAGGATTTATCGAACATAACACAATGATGGTACCAATATTTGAAGGATTTATGTATGACGATGATGGATTATTGAGATTTAAAAATCAAATTTACATACCTCCCAACGACGAGTTGAGGATTTTGATCCTAAAACAAGGCTCATAGAGCAGTGTATATGGCTCATCCTAGAGTCACGAAGATGAGGGCAGACCTTAAACCCTTATTCTTCTGAAAAGGGATGAAGGTAGACATAGTCAACTACATGGAAAGATGTCTAGAATGTCAGTAGGTGAAGGCTAAACATAGACATCCGACAGGATTACTACCGCCACACGCAATTCCAAAATCGAAATGGGGGGCCATTTCGATTGATTTCATTGTTGGATTGCCATTGACGACAAGGAGACACAACTCAATTTTTGTGGTATTTGACACTATGAAAAACAATGCTCATTTTATTCATGTGCGTATGACGTATCAGGCACCTGACATAGCTATATTTTTCATCAATGAGATTGTGAGGATGCATGGTGTGCCTAAGAGGATTATATCCGATCGAGGACCAGTGTTTACTGGACGATTTTGGACTAGTTTCGAAGAGGCCTTGGGAACCCAAATTAACTTTAGTACCGCGTATTACCCGAAGATCGACGGGAAGATGGAACGAACAAACCAAATCTTGGAGGACATGTTGCGTATGTGCGTTATGGACTAACAAAAGCATTGGGAAGAATTTTTGCCACTGGTAGAATTCACATATAACAACAGTTATCAAAGCACCATTAAGATGGTTCCTTTCGAGTTTATTTACAGGCGACCGTGTCAGACGCCTTTGAGTTGAAATTGGCTTGAGGATAGGGTTCTTGTGGGACCAAAAGTGATCCAAGAAATGGAAGATCAAATGAAAACAATAAGACAAAGGATCAAGAAAGCGCAGGACCGACATAAGATTTATGTCGATGTGCACCATTTTGACCGTAGTTACAAAGTTGGCAGTCGATTCTTCTTGTGGGTGAAACCGCATAAGAGTTTGATCAAG
Source organism: Picea glauca (assembly GCA_000966675.3). Taxonomy (NCBI): domain Eukaryota; kingdom Viridiplantae; phylum Streptophyta; class Pinopsida; order Pinales; family Pinaceae; genus Picea; species Picea glauca. Next base: position 184,091 of record JZKD02S0366020.1, read on the forward strand.
TTTGGAAAGGTTGATAAAATCTCTCCTAGGTTCATGGAACCATTCGAGATTGTGGAAAAGAAGGGGCATGTAGCCTATCAACTAGCCTTGCTTGATTCTTTGAGGCCTATGCAAGATGTTTTTCACGTATATGTTTTGAGACATTATATTAGTGATCCTACACATGTTATTGACATGAGTTCCTTGTAGGTATATGATGATGGTGGCTCATGGCGGAGCCAATACACATCCTGGAACATCACATTCGACAACTACAATGTCAAACAGTAGATCAGGTCAAGGTCTAGTGGGACAACTATAGTCCACAATTGACGACTTGGGAGGACGCATATGATATGCATCAACAATTTCCATTTTTGTTTCATAGGTATACTTATGATAATGTGATACATTTTATCTTGAAACTTATATACTGTGAAACTTCGGGAAGAAGTTTAGACCAAGAGGGGGTGTATGTAACATCCCGCTCTTGCACGCACTAAGCAAACTTATTCTTTGAGGACACTTGCTTGCATGTGATCCGGGTTATTATATCTATTAGTCATTTTGATTATGATTATGAGATATTATGGAATTGATGATATGTTATTTGGTTGTATTACATAGACATGTTCTATTGACTGGGTTCTCCTGAGTGTGCAGGACTTTGGACCTCGAGGATGCAGAGGCATTGATGAAACCATTTGGAATTTGGATCGAGTCAGGGAGTGGATTGTTGGGTTGAATGTTGTTGATGTGAAATATGTACATATGATTAGATGTTATGATGATTGATTATTATTATTGACATGATTCGTTGATGGCAGGCTGACAATAGTTTGTTGACCAGACTCACATGTGGAGTAGAGGGGTCACGCAAGACAACCAGAGACTTTGAGGGAGAGGTGTGGTAGCAGCCCTGCCACAGTATACTAGCACTCTCGTCGTGGCTCGAACTGTAGGTTAACGATTACCTAGTTCGAGAAGACCCATGATACCGTGAGGGAAGACTGTGACAGTCTCTCACGATGATTCTAAGGGGCACACAATAAGGAAGGGGCCTTATTTCTTAGAGGCCCTTAGTCTCCCACAAGATCATATGGCGAAGTATTGACTCCAGGGGTTTGATGTTTACCAAAATCGATCAAGAGGCGAGTGGCACCCTTGGATAACGTAATGTGTCTTGAAGGGAATGTCGCACAAGGAAAACAGAAAGAGGCGAGTGGCACCCTTGGAGCACCTAGTGCGTCCTGAAGGGCACATTGTGATTCTAACTGGTAAGTGAATAAACCTAGTTGGCCTTAAAATGAATGATGTGATAAGTAAGATTTAAAAACAATTTTTCCCTAATAAAAATGTCGCCCAACCTAGTGAAATTAAAACCTAGATCTAAGTATAACATGTGGTCAAAAAATTTAATAATAAATAAACATGTAACAAGAAGGAGGGTAAGAAATTCAAATTTATTTATTAAAGTCAAAATTATAATGGAGGATTAAAATTTTAAAAAGGGAAATGGTTGTTTTTATATACATTTGCTAATTCAATTTTTAGTTAAAAAGAAGAGAGGGTAAATGGTTGTTTTATCCACACTTGCTAAATTAATTTTTAACTAAAGAGGAAAAAGGGTAAATGGTTGTCTTCTCTACACTTGCTCAATTAATTTTTAATTAAAACGGAAAAGGGTAAAAGGGTTGTTTTATCTACACTTGCTAAATTGATTTTTTTAGTTAGAAAGGAAAAATGGGGAAACTTAAAAGAAATAAGAAACTTAAAGAAAAAGGGAAACTTAAAGAAAAGGGGAAATGTAAGGAAAAAGATGAATGCCTAACTTAGTAAGGAAGATTGCCTTTAGAACTTTCTAATTATGAACTCAACTAGGAACTAAGTAAGGCGTAAGTCATTTAAGAAGTGTAAGGGAATTTTGGGACACCGATGAGCATTTTTAGGAATGCTTTAAGTGGGTGAGGGAAATAGGAATATTTAATTAATTAAGAAAATTGATTTTTTGGTGCAACTAGGGGATCATACGACATGTGTACGGGGGAGGTTTTTCGAAATTAATTAACTGAAAAAGGAATTTAATGAGAATTTGGGAAATTAATTACATGAAAACTCTATAAAAAGGATGGAGGATGAGGAGTATGGATCTCATATTTTTTCATAAAGTCACACTGCTAAATTTTTTCCTTGACTGAACTTTCTCTTGTGGGAGTTGGGATACCCAGCTTGAGTAACGAGTGGTAGCTCGACCTTGTGAGGTGAGATGGGTGCTAGCAATTCTCTGGTATTGTCTGTGTGGCCCCTTTGCAGCGCAGGGGGCTCATGGGGAAGAAGATTACCCCTATCATTGGCTAAGAGGTACCGGTGAGGTCACATCAGTTGGCAAGCGGGAGATGGACGGAGCGCACGCGGGACAATGACTCAGAGCTTTCGCATTTGGCTATGGTACGCATGTGTATATTTTGAATGATTGTTTAATATTGTTCCTGTGCCTTCAGTATTGTAATTCTACTGTGTTAAAGATTATGTTTTATTCAACGTTTTATAATCAAAGAACTTAAATTCATCCCAGCCTTATGCTCGTTATATTCTGAATTGATTTCCCATGGTGAACCCAACCTTTGATTGCAATGTCTTCTCTGCGTTTTTTTTTTTTTATTAACATGAAGAAAAATTTGAGTTTTTTTATCTTTTGTCCCTTATCCCTTAAGTTATTAGTCCGTGCCTGAGCAGTCAGCCATGAGCTGAATCGACGGTCATCACTCTGGTGTTTAAAGACTTATAGATTCAAATGCCCTACTTTCCTATGCATCGATAATAAATGAAGGATAATCTTTCGCCCAACTATCTATCCCTTACTTATCTCTGCATTTTTATTTTATGATTAATCTGTAATCCTTGCGCCCTCCTTGTGTATGAGTATCTTTGCATTTGATTGATCCATTGCTGAATGATTTGTCCTTGCACCTTCTTGTGAACGAGTACCTCTGCGTTTGATTGCTTAAACTCTGATTACCTCTCCATTTCCTGGAAAGATTATCTCTACATTTCTTGTGAACTCTGCATTCTTTGGAATGTTTAAACTCTGCGTTGAAGGATAAATCTTTGCAGGATTGATCTCTGAAGAAATCGTTTTTCCCTTGTTCGTTTTTACAGAATCATTTTTGCCAGAATATCACTCTGTTTTATGATTACATGTGACTGTGATTTACATATATATTACATGGAATGCGATTTTATACATATAGTATGACGAAGTTTGATTGCATTTGCATACTCCGATTTTATATACTGCGAAATTGATATTTATTGACCACGAAATTCTGGGCGTTTTACACAAAAGTTAAAACCACGTTTTTATTGGAGTTTTACCCAAATTTTTAACACAACAATTTCCCATTTTTAACATAGCGGTTTTCATATTTATGTTTAACACATCGATAAATTATTTAACATAGTGATATTTATAGACAACGATATCATTGTTGCTTGACAATGATCTATCATTAAATGCAGTGATATTTATTAATGGCCAGTGATATTGTTGTTTGCAGCGATTTCCCATAATTTATATTTGTTAGACATCAATATTTATTAGACAACGTTATATTTGTTAGACAACGATATTTTTTAGATAATGTTACATTGGATAGAAAGCGCTATATGTTAGACAACAATATATTTGTTAGATGGCGATTTTACCCTGCGATTTACAACTATGATTTTAACTCTGTGATTTCCATTCGACAACAATTTAAATTCTAGACGTTTATTAATGGATAGGAATAATATTGTTGACAGTAAATATTAATGGACAACGATATTGATTGTGTGTTGCTTTTTAAGAATTCCATGCATTGCCTTCATATTTTGAGCTTAGTTGAACGTTTATGTATTGTTTTTTAAGAATTCTATGTGGAATTCCATATAGTATAAATCATATGTTTATAATATGCTGGTAAGTAGTCATTCCTGTTACGTGTATAACCTGGGTTCAATATCTGAGAACTGATATCTACTGTATGTGATCTATTGATTATTTGGTTAGTGGCAACAAAGAATTTCAATTTAATTTAAGCGTTATGGCATTGGATTCACTAAATTCCAAGTATGATTTGTATAAGATATAGTCTAAATGTTTTATGTTTTTCTTTGCAAAACCTAATTATTAAGAAATTTAAAAATTAAAAATTTAACTACTCCTTTGTATAACTATTCAACTCTCTTTCAATATGATATGCTCTGAAGTGATCGTAAGGGTTGCATAGTTGGATTTTCTAAAGTTCCAAGGTCTAGTTTGTATAATGATTCACCTTACTCTTCCCATATGATGGAATTCTTTAGACGAGTGTTTCAGGATTTGGTGTTCAACTAGAAGTCTTCTCCTTAATTTCAAGCAATAATAATCACTTTTCTTAAGGTTAGAGGTTTGTCCATTTCTTGAAATTATTGTACATCCTAATTTTGGATATGCCTTATATGTTGCTTATGTTGTTACCTTGGGACATGTCATTGACACCTTTTTCTCCTAGGTGGTTTTTACTTGCGTTCAGACCTTCTTTCTCCTTGAAGTGGTGTGTTGCAATTTGAAGGAGTGCTTAGATTCCTTGCGCCATAAATTAGTCGCTTGCCACTCACATACTATGAAATGGAATAAACTGATGAATTCATTGCACCGTCAAGTTATTGATGTTGGATTTGTAGTAGAACTTTCAACCACGCCTTGAAATTGATGATTAAGAACGATTGTTTGCTTGACTAGATTACTCATGCCTTGGAAATTCGGTTAATGATTTAATGCTTAAGTGTTTATCCCTTCTTGCACACATTGGAATTATAATGTAAATGATAGTTAAATATTTTAGAATTCATGTGCCTTGGATTTTGTTGTGATTAATAGTTTGACTTTTGCATGCATTGAATATTGATGAGGCACGTATGGTTAGGTGATTAATTTTAAACGCGCACTTTGAATGATGTATGGTATAATGTTTAGATTTTACTTTTCTTATGCACAATGAAGGAATTAAGGTAATTATTGTTTGTTAGGATATTTCTTATTGCGCGAAAGGAAGGGTCAATGTAATTAATGGTTGATGGGTATTTACGTCTTGTGCCCAAAAAAAACAATTTACATGTTGTATGTCGTTGGTTGGGCGTAACAGTGGAGATGTTACATGGCATAATGTCAGGGTTGTTACATATGGTATAAGAGCAGGTTCAACCCTGTGACTGTGGATCACCATGTTTTCCACTGCAATAAACCCTTGAGTAATAACCTAGCGCTAATTAAAACTTTAACGTGTCCTTGTGGTGATATCGATTAGAGGATGCCATAGAGGTTCACAACGTGGTACCATGGAAGGAGGTGCAAAGCCTCCAAAAGTGTCTGTGCCCTCGGTTTCTAACCCCAAGGGGAAGAACAAGTCATTGGGTTGGGTTCGATTGTTGTAAGGGATAATGATGGTTTGAAAAGGTCCTTTAAGGGAATGCCAAAGGCCTTGATTCACCATCTGTACTGAGATGAGGCCAGGGCACCTATACCCTTGAGGGTCCATTGCGTGCCCCAACCAGTACCGTTAGCTTTCATCGAGAACTCAAGAGGGATAAGTTCTCAAGTCCATGAGTGTCGCGGACACCTTGGCCATCGAGGCATGGTTGGAGAATATGGCGATGTGCCTTGCACTTCGTGAATATACCTCCAACATGAAGGTTCGTATGGCGGTCTTTCAATTGAAGGGGAGTGCTCTTCTAAGGTAGAAGATGCTCTTGCTGCAATTTAACATGGTCGTCGAAGACGTATCATGGGAATTGTTCGAGGAACGGTTCTGAGAGAGGTATCTATCGGAGGAATGTTTTAGCGTCAGCTCAACTAGTTCAATGCCTTGCAGCAGGGTAGTTGTACGGTGCATGAGTACAAGGCTTGTTTTATGGAGTTGATTCGGTATTCTCCACACTTGAATACCGAGAAACATAAGGTCAACAGGTTCTTTCTTGGCCTTAATGTCATCCTTCATGAAAAGGTTAGGATTTTGATGCCTCAGACCTTGCATGATGTCATCCTAAAGGCCCTCGTAGCAGAGGAGGATCTTATTAGCAGGGTTCAGAGAAAGACTCCAACGAGACTAGCAGGGCAGGTGTCATCTCGTGTGCAAAAACATCAAACACCAACTAGAAATATGTGAGGATATCATGGATTCTAGAGAGGATCCACTTTCACTACACCTCGGTGACCAGTGCCGCAGCAGTGGACTCCTTAATGAGGACCACAACACCAGTAGCAACGTCGACCATACCAGCGCTAGTGGACCATCAGATTCTACTTCAGGTAACAAGAGTATTGGACCGAAGAAAGGGTGTTGGATATGTGGGGAGACACATTACCAGCGCGACTGCCCAGTGGAGAGGACTAAAGCATATGTATCATCCGAACCCACTACCATGGGAGATTTGGGCAAGGCCCGTCAGATTCATGCAACGATGAATAATCTCTAGGAAGAGCACCATTCGACTGTGCTCAAGACATCAGGTACCGTCGCTAACCAAACCCTTAGTATTTTGATAGATCCAGGTGCTACAAAGAGTTTCATTTATGGGGCAATGTTCAAAAGAATTAAGGTAAAGGCAGTTGAACAGGATGAGTTTAGCTTTGTAGAAATGGTCTCTAAATCCAAACAGAAGGCTGGTGGGAAGGTTATGGGCTGAAGCCTTAACTTGGGAGATTTTTCACCAGGGCCAACCTGTGCGTCACGATCTTAGGATATTATGACTTCGTGATCATTATGGACTGGTTGGAATCACATGAGGTGATACTCAACTGTAAGATGAAACGATTGAACTTGGTCAATGATGAGGGACAAAGATGTGTGATTGTAGGTCGGAACCATGGATTTTCCCTGAGGTTCATCTCTTCCTTGTAGCTACAGAAGAGCATGCACAAGGGATGTAAGCTTTATGTGATCCTTGCGTTAAAAGAGAAGGGAGTAGCGGAAGGTCTAGAACACCTTCCGATGGTGAGAGGGTTTGTGGATGTCCTCCCTGAGGAATTACCTGGGATGCCTCTGGAGAGGGAATTGGAATTTACAATAGACCTAAAACTGGGGTCTGAACTGATAACAAGAACGCCTTATTGGATTTTGACCCTAGAGTAATAGGAGTTGAAAATGCAACTGAAGGATTTGTTGGACCTAAGAATTATATGCCCAAGTGTGTCACCGTGGGGTGCGCCTGTTATTTTCTTACGAAAGAAGGATGGGTCGTGGAGACTCTTCATTGACTACCATCAATTGAACAAGGCAACGATCAAGAATCTGTATCTATTTCCAAGGATTGATGATCTGTTTGATCAGATAAATGGTGCAACGATGTTTTCAAAGATCAAATTGAGATCAGGGTATCACCAGTTACAGATCAAGGGGGAAAACATCCCTAATACCACATTTAAGACAAGGTTTGGACATTACGAGTTTACTATTTTACCTTTTGGACTGACAAACGCCCCTGGGGTATTTATGAGTTTGATGAATGGGTGTTCCATCAATACTTGGACAAGTTCGTCCAAGTATTCATTGGTGATATTTTGATTTACTCTCGGACAATGGAGGAGTATGACACGCACTTGCGCTTGTTACTACAATGTCTACCAGAGAACAAATTGTATGGGAAATTGTCTAAATACTTGATTTATCAATTGAGGATTCATTACTTAGGACATGTCATCTCCGGCGAAGGTATCGTCGTGGATCTAACAAAGGTCGAGGCTATTATGGAATGGCCTGCACTGATGAATGTCCCAGAAATACGTAGCTTCATGGGTTTAGCAGGATACTATCAACGGTTTGTCGAGGGTTTTTCGAAGATAGCAAATCCGATTACACAATTGCGGAAGAAGAACAAGAATTTTGTTTGGAAAAAAAAATGCACGGAATCATTACGGAGGCTCAAGGAGTTGTTGATGACAACACCAATACTAAAGGTTCCTAACATGGACACGAAATTCTTGGTATGCACTGGCGCATCCAAGGAAGGCTTAGGCAGAGTCTTGATGCAAGACAGTTGAGTGATCCCTTGCATCACGAGAAAGTTGAGAAGACATGAGAAGAAATATGCAACACATGATTTTGAGTTGTTAGCCATTGTTTATGCCTTGACATTTAGGAGAACCTACCTTATTGGATGGAAATTCGAACTAAAAATAGACCACTTTGGACTACAACACATCTTTACACAAAGCGACTTGAATGCTCGACATAGGCGTTGGTCGGAATTGCTTAGTGAGTACTATTTTGAGATTACTTACATAAAAGGTACATCAAATAGAGTAGCAGATGCGTTGAGTCAGAGACCATGCATCTTTTCGGTGATGCCTCTTCAGGCGATTCTATGTGAAAAGATTCTAACTTTAGAGCGTGAAGATGACTGGTACAAGGAGGCCAAGGATTTATTGGACATAACACAATGATGGTGAAGGATTTACATATGATGACGACGAATTATTGAGATTTAAAAATCAAATTTACATACCTCCCAACGACGAGTTGAGGAGTTTGATCCTAAAACGAGGCTCATAGAGAAGTGTATATGGCTCATCCTGAAGTCACAAAGATGAGGGAAGACCTTAAACCCTGGAAAGGAATGAAGGCAGACATAGTCAACTATGTGGCAAGATGTATAGAATGTCAACAAGTGAAGATTGAACATAGACATCCGACATGATTACTACAACCACACGCAATTCTAGAATCGAAATGGGAGGTCATTTCTATGGATTTCATTTTTGAATTTCCACTGACGGCAATTAGGAGACATGACTCGATTTTTGTGGTATTCAACACTCTGACGAAGAGTGCTCATTTTATTCCTGTGCATATGACATATCATGCACCTGAAATCGCTAGATTTTTCATTAGTAAGATTGTGAGGTTGCATGGCGTGCCTAAGAGGATTATATCCGATCGAGGATTGGTGTTTACTGGACAATTTTGGACTAGTTTCCAAGAGGCCTTGGGAACCCAACTTAACTTTAGTATCGCGTATTACCCAAAGACTGACGGGTAGATAGAACGAACAAATGAAATATTGGAGGACATGTTGTGTATGTACGTTATGGACTAACATAAGCATTGGGAAAAATTCTTGCCACTGGTAGAATTCGCATATAACAACAGTTATCAAAGCACTATTAAGATGGCACCTTTCGAGTTTCTTTACATGTCAGATGCATTTGAGTTGAAATCGGCTTGAGGATAGGATCCTGGTGGGACCATAAGTGATCCAAGAAATGGAATATCAAATGAAAATAATAAGACAAAGGATCAAGGAAGCATAGGATCGATAGAAGAGTTATTTCTATGTGCACCGTGTCGACCGTAGTTACAAAGTTGGTGGTTTAGTCTTCTTGCAGGTGAAACCGCATAAGAGTTCGATCAATTTTGGAAAGGGTGCTAAAATATCTCCTAGGTTCGTGGGACCATTCGAGGTTGTGGAAAAGAAGGGGCATGTAGCCTATTGACTAGCCTTGCCTGATTCTTTGAGGCCTATGCACGATGTTTTTCACGTATCTGTTTTGAGACATTATATTAGTGATCCTACACATGTTATTGACATGAGTTCCTTGCAGGTATCTGATGAGGGTGCGCTCATGACGGAGCCAATCCGCATCCTGGACCATCACATTTGACAATTACAGTGTCGAACAATAGATCAAGTCAAGGTACAGTGGGACAACTATAGTCCACACTCGATGACCTGGGAGGACACATATGATATGTGTCAACAGTTTCCATTTTTGTTTGATAGGTAGACTTATGATACTGTGATACACTTTATTTTGACACTTATATACTGTGAAACTTCGGGACAAAGTTTAGACCAAGAGAGGGTGTATGTAACATCCCACTCTTACGCGCACTGAGCAAACTTATTCTTTGAGGACACTTGCTTGGAAGTGATCTGGGTTATTATATCTATTAGTCATTTTGATTATGATTATGAGATATTATGGACTTGATGATATGTTATTTGGTTGTATTACATAGACATGTGCTATTGACTGGGTTCTCCTGAGTGTGCAGGACTTTGGACCTCGAGGATGCAGAGGCATCGATGAAACCCCTTGGACTCCAGATCGAGTCATGGAGTGGACTGTTGGGTTGAATGTTGTTGATGTGACATATGAACATATGATTAGATGTTATGATGATTGATTATTATTATTGACATGATTCGTTGATGGATGCAGGCTGACAATAGATTGCTGACCAGACTCACATGTGGAGTAGAGGGGTCATGCAGGACAACTAGAGACTTTGAGGAAGAGGTGTTGCAACAACTCTGCCACAACCTACTAGCACTCTCGTCGTGGCTCAAACTGTAGGTTAACGATTACCTAGTTCAAGAAGACCCACGATAACGTGAGGGCAGACTATGATAGTCGCTCATGATGATTCTAAAAGGCATTCAATAAGGCAGGGGCCTTATTCCTTAGAGGCCTTTAGTCTCCCACAAGATCACCTGGCAGAGTATTGACTCCAGGAGTTTGATGTCTACCAAAGTCAGTCAAGAGGTGAGTGGCACCCTTGGAGCATGTAGTGCGTCTTGAAGGGCACATCGCGCAAGGAAAACAGAAAGAGGCGAGTGGCACCCTTGGAGCACCTAGTGCGTCCTGAAGGGCACGTCGTGATTCTAACTGGTAAGTGAATAAACCTAGTCGGCCTTAAAATGAATGATGTGATAAGAAAGATAAAAAAAACAATTTTTCCCTAATAAAAATGTCGCCCAGTCTAGTGAAATTAAAACCTAGGTCTAAGTAGAACATGTGGTCAAAACATTTAATAATAAATAAACATGTAACAAGAAGGGGGGTAAGAAATTCAAATTTATTTATTAAAGTCAAAATTATAATGGAGGATTAAAATTTTAAAAAGGGAAATGGTTGTTTTTATCTACATTTGCTAATTTAATTTTTAGTTAAAAAGAAAAGAGGGAAAATGGTTGTTTTATCCACACTTGCTAAATTAATTTTTAATTAAAGAGGAAAACGGGTAAATGTTTGTCTTATCTACACTTGCTAAATTAATTTTTAATTAAAACGGAAAAAGGGTAAAAGGGTTGTATTATCTACACTTGCTAAATTGATTTTTTAGTTAGAAAGGAAAAAGGGGGAAAATTAAAAGAAATAGGAAACTTAAAGAAAAAGGGAAACTTAAAGAAAAGGGGAAATGTAGGGAAAAATCTGAATGTCTAACTTAGTAAGGAATCTTTCCTTTAGAACTTTCTAATTATGAACTCAACTGGGAATTAAGTAAAATGTAAGTCATTTAAAAAGTGTAAGGGAATTTTGGGGCACCGAGGAGAGTTTTTAGGAATAAATTAGGTGGGTGAGGGAAATAGGAATATTTAATTAATTAATAAAATTGATTTTTTGGTGCAACTAGGGGATCGGGTGACATGTGGACGAGGGAGGTTTTTCGAAATTAAATAACTGAAAAAGGAATTGAATGAGAATTTGGGAAATTAATTACTTGAAAACTCTATAAAAACTATGGAGGAGGAGGAGTATGGATCTCATATTTTTGCGTAAAGTTACACTGATAAAATTTTGCCTTGAGTGAACTTTCTCTTATGAGAGTTGGGATACCCAACTCGGGTAACGAATGGTAGCTCGACCTTGCAAGGTGAGTTGGGTGCTAGCAGTTCTCTGGTATTCTGTGTGTGTCCCCTTTGCGGCTCTGGGGGCTCAGGGGGAAGAATAGTACCCATAGCGTTGGTTGGGAGGTACCAGTGAGGTCACATAGGTTGGCAAGAGGGAGTTGGACGGAGCGCGCATGGGAAAAGGACTTGGAGCTTTTGCATTTGGCTACGATACGCATGTGTATATTTTGAATGGTAGTTCAATATTGTTCCCACGCCTTCAGTATTGTACTTCTACTTTGTTAAAGATTATGTTTTATTCAACATTTTATAATCAAAGAACTTAAATTCGCCACAGGCTTATGCTCATTGTATTTTGAATTGTTTTCCCATGGTGAACCCAACCTCTGACTGCAATGTCTTTTCTGCGTTTGTTTTTATTGATTAATAGGAAGAAAAGTTTGAGTTTTTATCTTATGTCCCTTATCCCATAAGTTATTAGTCTATGCCTGAGCAGTCGTCCAGGAGCCGAATCGACGGTTGTCACTCCAGTGTTTAAAGACTTATAGATTCAAATGCCTTGCTTTCTTGTGCATGGATAATAAATGAAGGATAATATTTTGCCCAACTGTTTATCCCTTACTTATCTCTGCATTTTTCTTTTATGATTAATCTATAATCCTTGTGCCCTCCTTATGAATGAGTATCTCTGTGTTTGATTGATTCATTGTTGAGTGATTTGTCCTTGCGACTTCTTGTGAACGAGTACCTATGCATTTGATTTCTTAAACTTTGATTACCTCTGCATTCCCTGGAAATATTATCTCTACATTTCTTGTGAATGATTACCTTTATTTTTCCTTGAATGATCAACTCTGCATTCTTTGGAATGTTTAAACTCTTCGTTGAATGATAAATATTTGCAGGATTGATCTCTGAAGAAATCATTTTTCCCTTGTTCGTTTTTACCAAATCGTTTTTGCCAGAATATCATTGTGTTTTATGATTACATGTGACTGCGATTTATAGATATATTACATGGACTGTGATTTTATACATATAGTATGACGACAATTGATTGCATTTGCATACTGTGATTTTATATACTGCGAATTTGATATTTATTGACCACAAAATTCAGGGCGTTTTACACATTAGTTAAAACCACGTTTTTATTGGAGTTTTACCCAAATTTTTAACACAACGATTTCCCATTTTTAACACAGTTATTTCCATATTTATGTTTAACGCGACGATAAATTATTTAACACAGTGAGATTTATAGACAACGATATCATTGTTGCTTGACAACGATCTATCATTAAATGCAGTAATATTTATTAATGACCAGTGATATTGTTGTTTGTCAGTAATTTCCCATAATTTATATTTGTTAGACAACGATATTTATTAGACAACGATATTTATTAGACAACATTATATTTGTTAGACAATGATATTTGTTAGACAACGTTACATTTGATAGACAATGATATATTTGTTAGATGGTGATTTTACCCTGCGATTTACCACTATGATTTTAACTCTGCAATTTCCTTTTGACAATAATTTCAATTTTAGACAGAAATTTATTAATGGATAGCAATAATATTGTTGATAGTAAATATTAATGGACAACGATATTGATTGTGCGTTGCTTTTTTAGAATTCCACGCATTGCCTTTAGATTTTGAGCTTAGTTGAACGTTTATGTATTGCTTTTTAAGAACTCCACATGGAATTCCGTATAGTATAAATCATATGTTTATAGTATATTGGTAAGTAGTCATTCCTGTTATGCGTATAACCTAGGTTCGATATCCGAGAACTGATATCTATTGTATGTGATCTATTGATTATTTGGTTAGTGGCAACAAAGAATTTCAATTTAATTTAAGCGTTATGGATTTGGATTCACTAAATTTCAAGTATGATTTGTACAAGATATAGTCTAAATGATTTATGTTTTTCTTTGCAAATCCTAATTATTAAGAAATTTAAAAATTTAAAATTTAACTACTCCTTTGTATAACTATTCAACTCTCTTTCAATATGATATTCTCTGAAGAGATCGTAAGGGTTACATTGTTGGATTTTCTGAAGTTCCAAGGTCTAGTTTGTATAATGATTCACCTTACTCTTCCCACATGATGGAATTCTTTAGACAAGTGTTTCAGGATTTGGTGTTCAAATAGAAGTCTTCTCCTTAATTTCAGGCAATAATGCTCACTTTGCTTAAGATTAGAGGTTTTTCCATTTCTTGAAATTATTGTACATCCTAATTTTGGATATGCCTTATATGTTGCTTATGTTGTTACCTTGGGAGATGTCATTGACACCTTTTTCTCCTAGGTGGTTGTTAATTGCGTTCAGACTTGCTTGCTCCTTGAAGTTATGTGTTGCAATTTGAAGGAACGCTTAGACTCCTTGCGCCAGAAATTAGTCCTTGTCACTCGCATACTATGAAATGGAATAAACTAATGAATTCATTGTGCCATCAAGTTATTGATGTGGGATTTGTAGTAGAAATTTCAGCCGCGCCTTGAAATTTATGATTAAGAATGATCGTTTGTGTGACTAGATTACCTGGGCCTTGGAAATTGGGTTAATGATTAAATGCTTAAGCATTTATCCCTTTTTGCGTGCATTGGAATTATATTGTAAATGATAGTTATAGATTTTAGAATTCACGAGCCTTAGATTTTGTTGTGATTAATAGTTCGATTTTTGCGCACATTGAATATTGGTGAGGCATGTATGGTTAGGTGATTAATTTTAAACGTGCACTTTGAATGATGTATGGTATAATGTTTAGATTTTACTTTTCTTATGCACAATGAAGGAATTAATGTAATGATTGTTTGTTGGGATATTTATTCTTGTGTGAAAGGAAGGAACAATGTAATGAATGGTTGATGGGTATTTACGTCTTGCGTAAAAAAAAAAAAATACCCATTGTATGTCGTTGGTTGGGCATAACGGTAGGGACGTTACATGGCGTAACAGTGGGGGAATTACAAAAAATAAATGCATTGAGGCGATACAGAATCAAGTATCAACATCAATTACAATGAACAAACACCCACATCGGGAAGCACAAGACTCCCGCCAGGTTATCATTCGCATATATCCATCAGAGCGCACAATGATCCCCTCATCAAGAATCATGTCGTCATAAGGAGATAGGTGTGACAATAACCATGGCACAACATAACATATCTATACCTTTAACCCAAGCTAAATCCCTCGCTCTAGGAGACCAAAATATCTGTCAATAAATACACGAAGACTATACTCAAGCACCCAAGCAACAAGTCGACAAGACGCAAGGTGACAACACTCAAAACTAAATTGCACAGCTAACCGAAGGATTTCTGGTTCCTACAAGGCAAACATGTGTGGTGAAACAACTATGACCAACCACCATTTACAATTCAACTTAAGGCACAAGGCACATAGTAACCAAATAATTGTTAAACTATTAAACGTTTTAGCTAATAAAACTATTGAACCCTCAACCATTAATCTTTCACAAGCTATTAAACTATTACGCCAATAAACCATAAACCATTAACTGTTAATCATTATGTTTAAGTGTGAATGAGTGAACTATTATCATTGCAGCATTTAATCTATTGTTTGCATAAGTCATAAGACATATATATATATATATATATATATATATATATATA
>JZKD02S0366020.1:199440-213398 GCA_000966675.3 Picea glauca
TAAAAACAATAAATCTAATTGTAGTAAGGATCACGACCATCATTGAAACCATATATTTATAAAACTGATATGTCCTACATTCAGTTAATTTACTACCTAAGAGCTCGAATGATGATAAGTTTGATGAAGTTAATATACAAAACATAAATCGTATCTTTTTAGAATATACATCATTTTTTGTCAGTAAAAAAAAATATAGCAGTCTAGAAATCGCAGTCCATTAATAAATCATGTGTTATTAATGTTGTCTAGCCATGTGCTCTATTAATAAGAAATCAACAATAAATCCATGTACTATCTATCAACATTCAAGAGATCATTGTCCATTAATAAAGAATTAACAATATAAATGAAATAACAAGGAAATAACAATATAATTCATTGTCTAAATAAAGGAATTAATCATATATATCATTGCCTAAATAATTCGTTGTCATATAATTTGTTGTCTAAATAAAGGAATTGATCATATATATCACTGTCTAAATAATTCGTTGTCATATAATTCATTGGCATACAATTTGTTATCTAAATAAAGGAATTGATCATATATATCGGTGTCTAAATAATTCAGTGTCAATCAATCAAGATTATTGTCCATTAATAAATCTAAGTCAACAATGACATCTATGTCCAATAATAATATTTATGTCCATAGCTATTCATTGTCAACAACATTAAAAATGCAGGTATATCAACAATGAAATTCGTTGGTAAATCGTGGTTCATTAAAAACACAGGTAAATCATGGTTCATTAAAAAGCTGGGTAAATCGTGGTTCATCAAAAATGAATGTAAAGGTTTAATTCAACAGTACAAACGAAATAAAAACTAGACGCATTTAATGGTTATTCAACAATAAAACAATTTCAAATATGGACACAATATAAGGGTTTAATCAACAGTAAAACGATTTCAATTGGACGCATGTATTGGTTTATTCAACCATAAAAATGATTTCAAATCTAGATGCCTATAATGGTTATTCAAAAGTAAAAATGATTTCAGATATAGATGCATATAATGGTTATTTCAATAGTAAAACGAATTCAAAATCTAGGCACAATAACTCTAGATTAATAGTTAACAAAAACAATTATATAACGCCGAGGGTTTCCGTGCTAAAATAAAAAAAATGAGGGAAGTAAATTGCCCAGTGAGAGAGGTAAGACATTGGGCATTAGAACAACAAAACGTAAAGGACAACGAACAAAAACGAAAAGACGATCTATCCAATAGAAACGCAGATATTTATCATTCAAGCGCAAATATTTTCGATTCAAGAAAACACAAAGATTTATCATTCAAATGCAGAGATAAGTAAGGGATAGATAGTTGGGTCAAAAAACTTATCATTCACTTATTATCCATGCACATGAAAGCAGGACATTTAAATCTCAGTCTTAAACACCAGAGTGAAAACAATCGATTAGGCTCTTGGCCGACTGCTCAAGCATAGACTAATAACTTAAGGATAAGGGACAGAAGATAAAAACACAATTTTTCTTCGTATTAAATCAATAAAAACAAACGTAGAGAAGTCATTGGAATCAAAGTTTGGGTTTTCCATGGTAATCAATTCAAAATAAATAGTGAGCATAAGGCTGGAATGACTTTAAGTTCTCTGATCAAAACGTTGGTCTCATCAAGACAAATTGTTGAAGGATAAAATGAAATATTTGGATAGTGTTATGCTGATTAAACATAAACTTTAACACAATAGAAGTACATTACTGAAGGTGCAGGAAAAATATTTAAACCACCATTCAATACAAATATACACATGCGTACTGTAGTCAAATGTGAAAGCTCTGAGTCGTTGTCCCGCGCACGCTCCGTCTAGCTCCCGCTTGTTGACCGATGTGACCTCACCGATACCTCCCAACCAATGGTAGGGGTACTCTTCTTCCCCCTGATCCCCCCGAGTTGCAAAGGGGCCACACACACAATAACATAGAATGCTAGCACCCAGATTGCCTCACAAGGTCGAGCTACCACTCGTTACCCAAGCTGGGTATCCCAACTCCCACAAGAAAAAGTTCAGTCAAGATAAAATTTCAACAGCGTAACGTTATGCAAAAAGATGAGATCCATACTCCTCCTCCTCCATCCTTTTTATAGAGTTTTCAAGTAATTAGTTTCCCAAATTCTCATTAAATTCCTTTTTCATTTAATTAATTTTGAAAAAACTTTCTCGTGCACATGTCGCCTGATCCCCTAGTTGCACCAGAACATCAATTTTATTAATTAATTAAATGTTCTTATTTCCCTTATCCACCTAAGAGCATTCCTAAAAACGCTCCTCGGTGTCCCAAAATTTCCTTACACTTCTTAAATGACTTACACCTTACTTAATTCCTAGTTGTGTTCATAATTAGAAAGCTCCAAAGGCAAGATTCCTTACTAAGTTAGACATTCAGCGTTTTCTTTATGTTTCCCCTTTTCTTTAAGTTTCCCTTTTTCTTTAAGTTTCCTATTTCTTTTAAGTCTCCCCCTTTTTCCTTTTTAACTAAAAAAAATCAATTTAGCAAGTGTAGATAAAACAACCATTTACCCTTTTTCCTTTTTAATTAAAAATTAATTTAGCAAGTGTAGATAAAAACAACCATTTACCCTCTTTTCTTTTTAACTAAAAATTAAATTAGCAAGTGTGGTTAAAAATGACCATTACCCCTTTTTTAAAAATTTAATCCTCCATTATAATTTTGACTTTAATAAAATAAGTTTAAATTTCTTACCCCCCTTATTGTTACATGTTCATTTATTATTATTATTATTATTATTTACCACATGTTCTACTTAGACCTAGGTTTTAATTTCACTAGGCTAGGCGACATTTTTTTATTATGAAAAATTGTTTTAAACCTTACTTATCACATCATTCATTTTAAGGCCGAATAGGTTTATTCACTTACCAGTTAAAATTGTGACATGCCCTTCAGGATGCACTACATGCTCCAAGGGTGCCACTCACCTCTTTCTGTTTTCCTTGCGTGACGTGCCATTCAAGACGCACTACATGCTCCAAGGGTGCCACTCGCCTCTTGACTGAATTTGATAGATGTCAAACCCCTAGAGTCAATACTCCGCCAGGTGATCTTGTGGGAGACTAAGGGCCTTTAAGGAATAAGGCCTCTGCCTTATTGCGTGCCCCTTAGAATCATTGTGAGCGACTGTCACAGTCTGCCCTCACGACATCGTGGATCTTCTCGAACTAGGTAATTGTTAACCTACAGTTCGAGCCACGACGAGAGTTCTAGTAGGTTGTGGCTTGGTTTCTACCACACCTCTCCCTCAATGTCTCTGGTTGTCATGCATGACCCCTCTAATCCACATGTGAGTTTGGTCGGCAAGCTATCGTTAGCCTGCATCCATCAACAAACCATGTCAACAATAATAATCAATCATCATAGCATCCAATCATATGTACATTATGTCACATCAACAACATTCAAACCCAACGATCCACTCCCTGACTCGATCCGGAGTCCAAGGGGTTTCATCGATGCCTCTGCATCCTCGAGGTCCAAAGTCCTGCACAATCAGGAGAACCCAGTCAATAACACCTATCTATGTAAATACAACCAAATAACATATCACCAAATCCATAATATCTCATAATCATAATCAAAACGACCAATAGATATAATAACCCGGATCACTTGCAAGCAAGTTTCCTCAAGGAATAAGTTTTCTTAGTGCGTGCAAGAGCGGGATGCTACATCTTTGGAATCATTCTCTTTCACATTTCTTTCCATTTTACATGTTTAATAAAATATTGTTCTTACTACTAGTTAATTAATCATGTGGTGATGGTCATCTTCCCCAATTATTATGTAAATCCTTTCCACATTTTTGGAACTTATCTTTCTCAATGAGTCATTTTGACCCTTTTCTCCCAAAACAACTTATTCATTGCACTAAACCTATGAATTTTATAATATATTAGTTTTATGCCAGGTTTAAAATGCTATCAATACAAAGTGGGTTTGGATGGAACATAGTATTAATTTGTTTGTAATTTTATCACAATAAAAATTATATGACTTAGTTAATTATATGACAGAATAATTTGTATTTTGTAAGTGTCATAAATCGAATGGAATGTGTTTTCACCTTTTTCGTGTGATGTATTTTATATAACAAAGAAGGAAATAGAAGACAACGCAGATGCAACTCCTTTAGTTCATTGCAGCTCAATGATTTACTTGCCATTTAATTATCACCTAAGTTCCCATGCAAGTAGGAGTCTACATTATTCATCTTTCCCTTTAGTATTTGACTTATTTGTGTTAGTTCATTTTAGTAGCAAATTTAATCTTAGCCTTTGTTTTTCTCTTTGTTCTTCCTGCATATCATTTGCATTTAGCTCTACTCATACCATGTGACATAACTTCATGGATGAGGATCTCACGCATCTGCCATAACCTTTGATCAGAATAGAGAGTGAATGTATAGAGTGCTCAAGCGAGTGCAGTCATAAGGAGTCCTTGATAATCAAAATACATAAATACTCCATTCACTAATGATATAAAAATACCCCTTTTCCCAAATTTTATATACTTTATAATTATTTTAATATATTACATTAACCCAAAACTACATGTATTTTCTTTATTCATATGATATTTTTCTTGTCATTCAGTTCATCAATTGTTTTATCTTTTGATATAAACATACTAATAACAAAATGGTGATGTTTTTATCTCAATTATTTGTTTTAAATTTTCATCCTCTTAATCCAGTGGATTAATTTCTCTACATTTTCTTTAACCTAGTAGAAAACTCCATTATAGAAATGAGAAAGAACCATTTCATTTTTGCACACAATCATATTCATTTTCTTCTTTGATGTTTATCCTCTATATATCCAAAAATACCAAGAGACTAATAGTGTGTAGAGGACTTGCCAATTTAGATTCTACAAAGGATATGAGGTCACCAACTAGTTTAGACCAATAAGTTTTCAGGTAGTGAACTGAATTTTCATCATTTTCTTATTATCTTAGTCTAGTAGTAAAATTTCATTCTATAAATTTATACTTGTAATAGGTGCAAAAATTTAGGTCTTTGTGTCCTCTATGTCCTTATATTGAAACATTTGTTATCTAGATCCTTTCCATGCTTGGATCATTATATTGAAAAGTTTTGTCTATTTATATTACTTTGTTGGATCATTATACTGAAACATTGTAATATTCATTATCTCCATCCTTGGACCATTATATTGAAATGTTGTAATTGTTTAGATTACTTTGTTAGAGTAGAATAAAAAAATCACTAGGTTCGACTTTGTCTCCAACTAGATATGCAACTATGGTTGCAATACAACAATAGTGTCCTCTAATCCCATTCTTGTAGATTAAAGGGAAACAACATCAAAGGATTTAATTTTTAAAGAGAAATAACATATTTCACATGTAAGTATGTTGGGTCATGTGTCGTTAATTGAGATAAGGTGTGATCCAAGAGGATTTAGAATGCTCAAAATTGATAGACTCAAACACTAGTGAAAATGACTTCATTGTGTAGAGCTCGATGAGAGCTTTCCAACACAATTTGAATGACCTCAAACAGACATTGCATGAAGAAGTTATGATGTTCTGAATATTTTGACCAATAGAGAAAAAGTCAAACAAGGCAGGACGCGTGGCATCCCCATAGGCTTCCATGTGGAAGCATGGATAGGTATGTTCAGATGATGTGAAAACATCACATATGGACACGTGGAACCATCGAGAATTGACATGTGGCATTGTACAAACTATACAGACACAACACGTGGACTATATGGTTGTCAAGTGGCATCACTGAAAGGATGGCATGTGGCAGTACGGAAGGATGATGTGGCAGTACGGATGAAACTTGGCAGGATGACACATGGAATTACAAAAGGTATGACAGTGATGTGGCATGATGATAGAGTAGGTGACAGGTGGTGTGTGATGGAAATGATGTGGGCCAATCAGAAGGTGTCACGTGGCACCTTTGATTGGCCAATGTTGGATAAAGGAGCATGAAAATTTGTTGGGCTCGACATGATTTGAACCCGTGACCTCGACGGAGAGATTCCAATGATTTTAGCCAACCATCCAAACCAACTAGGATACCGTGTCAGTTGTAAAGTTCATTCGGTTTTACTACAATTAAGTTTACTGTTGTAATAAATGACAAATGGGATTGGAGGTCCACGGATTGGAACCTGTGACCTATGGATATGCCAATGGTCCACAAACAATGCATGGACCATTGCACCACATGGAATGCCTTGTTAATTCCACCAATAATATTATATTGAATTTTATAATGCGCCAACCCAAACATATAGTGGGTCAGGTGGGGTTCAACCCCCCAACTTCCCCTATATAAAACAAGCACCTGACAATTTGTGCTACAGGATGGTTTGTGTCAAGAACTCGAAGTGAGTTCATTTTGACATGGATTGGCATGCCAAGGAGAAGTGTGGTGCATTGGAATTTGTTCCAAGTATTTTGCACCATTTTGTGTGCCAAGAATTCATGCCATGAGACTTTGAGCCTTGGGGGATTTTTGATGTTAGTATAGAGTGTTTATACTCGTTTTTCTCAGTTTTCCAAGAGGAATATTATGGTGATGTTAGTTATGTGCTAAAGTATTGTGTAAAAAAACTTAGTATAGTTTTCTATGTGTGAGTGTCAAAGATGGTCTTTGGGTACTTATTAAGAACACAGTCGAGTTTATACTCATTCTTCTCATAATTTCAAGGGAAATTCAGTCGTGTCCTCTATTTCTGGGGTTGAGCAACATAATTGAAGGGTATCTTCAAATTGTAAGTCGATTCATTGTAATTTTTGGCATTTGAGCATTATAGAGCGGTCTCACTGTTTGGAAGTGGACCTATACATGTATCTCGTGAGGGGTGAACTTCGTTGTCAACTCTTGTCTTCTTATTTATTTTCTTTTATGTTGTGTTATCTCTCATTTTTCGGCAATTTAATCATCAATTAATGAAGTTTTTGGATAAGTAAGTGTATTCACATGTTTATTTGTAAATATTCAAGACGATCATAATTTTCAAATCAGGTTGGATGTTAATGTATGCTTAAGAATTAATTTGACATCTAAGTATTTTTGGATCAAGGTGTCAATGTGCTATTGGTCCATGTTCAAATTTCAAAAAGCATAGATTCATCCTAAAACAATGGTTTGTTCATTTTCACAAATCCTCATGTTGATGTCAACATATAATAATAGATTGTTGGGTTTATAGCTCCTTGTATATTAAAAAAAGGTAACCAAATTAATAACTTTTTTATACTTTTTTAAGTGGTTAATTTTGATGTAATTAAAATTCAAACTACATTATATCCCCAATATGAAGAATTGAAGAATTCAAAGGTTAGGATGTAGGTTTGGTGATCATTTATCTTAGGGACCAATAGTGGACATTATTATGCATAATATTTTATCTTGACAATAAATTTGCAAGTAATGATGTAACCAATAAACTTGGATTCATTCAAAACATATAAAAAACCATGCAAATGTTGAAACACACACCGACACTGAGAGGGGGGGGGGTGAATCGGTGTCTGGAACTTTTGACTGCTTTTCACACTTTCATAGATTAACTTAATTAACTGAATAAGATATATGCAACTCAACTAATTATTCACAAACACGTGCAACACAAATTGTATGACATAGATAAAATATCTTTCTTTTATTTCTTTAACTTGAATGAATATAAATAAAACCAATCATTTAATATCTTCAACTTCAACTGAGTATGAGAGATCCAACTCTCTGATACAAGACCCATCTTGTAGTTCTCAGATCCAACTGAGAAATGAGGAATCCAACCCTCATAACAAGACCCAACTTGTTGATCTCATATCCAACTGAGATGTGAGGAATCCAACCCTCATAACAAGACTCAGCTTGTAAACATGCACCAACCTGATATAATGAACTTCTATTCAATCCATTATATACATATATATTTAATCCACCAAGAGACACTTAGATTCACCACCACTTCTAGTTTATATAGTATTTCAATAGGTATAGGATTGAACCATTGTGTCTTTTTGACATGAACCATTGCACCTCTTCATTTAATTTTAACATAAATAATATTTTCCTTTTATTCATTAATTATTGTGTAAATTTCTCAATTTAATTAGAAGACAAATCTTGATTCGAATTTTGTCCTCATGATTTGATCACAGATATGGATCGACTCATTATGTCGTTCCCATGCTTCTGTTGCGTTCTCAAGTTTTCCAACAGATCATATTCAAACTTTGACCTGATCTTTGTATTGTTATGGTGTTAATCTATGTCAAATTACTCTATAGGCCTTAAGTTGTTTACATAAATGAATTTTGTATGAGGATCTCCCTTCAACCCAATGTTCAAATGACCATGGGCTCAAAACCATGGGCTTATATGTTTAAGTGTTGTTCCTAGCACTTCTTATTTCATCCTTATTCCTCTATCATGAGACCAGAACCCATGACCAAATGCAATTCATAACATACGCTAATCCGACGATTTCAACATTATCCTCGAGAATAAAACAAATCGACGATCAAGCCTTACTCTGTGGTTGAGTGGATGATTTTCGTTCACTCCAGGACTTTGGTGATTCGTGACTCCGGACTTTGCAGTCTTCCAATTATCCCAAATAAAATTCCGCCAGAGTGCGTATCAACACTTCTTTTATTAATAACCTTCACATGTCTAGGAGCTAGGACTATAGGCTTAGGCAAAAGGTAGCTCTCGATTTCTGGGAATTAGGTTATTCGTGACTCTGGGACTCCAGGTTACTTGAACTCTGAAGTAGTTCAATACCTCTGGAGGTTTTACCTATCGAATAAGTCATAAAGTTGTGGTTACCACTTGTTTTTAGTTAACTCTTCATTCTTACTCTATTCATCCACTATGTTTGATCAACGATTGAGAATGCTCCTAAAGTGGATCAACGTTTAGCGTTACTTCACGATTCTGACCTTTTATGATTAGCTAATAAAGGAAGCTTATATATCCCCAAAGTTAGTAATCCCTAAGTGACGTGGCTTGTTAATGTCATTGTTGGCATGACACTGGATGAGTAGCTGCCACATGTCACCTAGATTCGTGACTTTCGTATACCTAAAGTGCCAACTATACCTTGACACTTGTCACCATCTAATTGGGCCACGTGTCCTTGTTGACGTGAATCTCCTGAAGTGTCATATGTTTTTCTCTTTTGGATCATTACTCTATATTAAGCGATCTATTTTTCACCTGAATTCTTGATCCAATGACCCTCATTCACTTCAAGACTTCAGGGCTCTGGCCTTCGAGTAAACTTACATGTTTCAAGCTCTTTTTCACTGAAGTGGTTAGTGTTGAATTTGACCACCATTGGACCCACCTATCCTCATCCAACAGTCACCATGTATTTCCCAGATCTTATGGCCCTCATTCATTTCGAGACTTCAGGGCTCCGACCTTCGGGTGAACTTACATGTTTCAAAATATTTTTAGTTGAAGTGGTCAGCGCCGAAGTTGACCACTATTGGACCCGCCTATGCTCATCCAATGGTCACCATGCATTTTTCAGATCTGATGGCCCTTATTTACTTCGGGACTTCGAGGGTTTCAAGAATTTGTGTCTTATGGGGTCCGCTTATCCTTTCCTTCCATTTGGTTATGTCTAACGATTAGGATAGATCCCAAACTAATATAACAGTTGAGAGCTCACTTGAATTTCCTCCACGAAATTGGACGACTCTTATTTAATCTCTCCCGATCTATGATTCTGGCTTGATCCAACTGTCCATAATGCCACTACTCTATATCTGACGATTGAGATTTAATCCTTCCCAGTCTCTGACTTCACCTCGATCTAATGGTTGTCAGGATTTCTATGGGATTTTGATCAACGGTTGACATATTTTTCTACTGTAACAGAGTTTCCTTGCGATTATTGAAGGGTTTCAGTGATCTTCTCTCTAATATGTTCATTGTTATTTCTCCTGATCTTTTAATAATTGTTTGTTCATTCTTTTATGCATTGATCTTCAGTCGCTAACCCTCTCGAGCTCTTAATTCCTTGTGCTTCGTTACTCCTTTTGTACGTGGATTCTATGCATGCTACCTCTCTTGAGATTTAGGAACATAGGATCTTTGTTGATCCTATCGTGATCAACAATGATCATGAA
Source organism: Picea glauca (assembly GCA_000966675.3). Taxonomy (NCBI): domain Eukaryota; kingdom Viridiplantae; phylum Streptophyta; class Pinopsida; order Pinales; family Pinaceae; genus Picea; species Picea glauca. The sequence goes on from JZKD02S0366020.1 coordinate 209,631, forward strand.
TTGCTTCTACCCCAAGGTGATCTTCCTTTTTCTCTGTTTACTGTACATGTTTGACTCATGTTTCCATCAATGACAACACACAATCGATAATGCCAGAAACAAACATACAAGAATGGAAGCTAAATCTCTTTTATTCCTTCTTCATCCTAACTGTTACAATGGAAGTCAACCCCTTATAACTACTATCTGAGATTTTCGAAAACAACTAATTTTAGCAAATTCTCACATGACTCTAAAACTAACAATTAACTAAGAGCTAACTAGAGCGAAAATGTTTGTCAACTCACTTTTTTGATTAAGTTCATAAAATAAGAGATAATTGTAATTAAAAATTTAAAAATTCTCGTAAAAACACTAAAACCTCAATTTGAGGCCTTAAATGAAGTAATTTGGCCATGGAAAAGTGTTGAAATGATATCTAATCTAAAGTATCAGATCACCACAGAAGTGAAATCTTCAAGATGTAACTCCCTGTAAAATTTTAGCCCAAACGAATAACCGAGTCAAAAGTTATGACCCTCAGAAAATCCCTACATCACGTAATGATTCTATCTATAATGTCACAATAAACAAACTCTATCATAGTGTTGTATGGTGAATGAGCCATTGCTTAGTCTGTTAAAATGTTAAAACAAATGAAATTCTAAAAGATAGGGAAGGACTTCCAAAATAAAAGTAAAAATTTTGTTGTCACCTCAAGTCACTTTAAAATTAATTTTTAAATTATATGATCATAAACATCTAAGAATAAACTAGTCATATAAACAATGATTTGCTTCATTTAATTTTATACAAAAACATGACCAAGTATTTAAAAGAACATTTGGTCATGTAATTATCTCAATGCAAATTAAGTTTGAATTTGGACAATGCTAGTTCTTGGCTTTGTTTGAGAGTTTTGAAAATGGAATCTTCTTATACCATGCATACACTTTATAAACAAAATACCTTGCAAGTAAGTAATCCAACTTATTTAAACAATACAAAATGAATATCGAACCTCATCCCTAGATATTAAATATGTCAATAGATTAGATTTAATGGTTGAGCAATGTTTTTTCTTCATCATGTTTTTAAGAGGTTGTGGTAAACAAGTCATGTTAATAATAAAAGGACTTGGCTTGAAATAATATTAATGAAGGATTTTAAAATCATTAGTGAAGCTTGTGGACCAGAGACCTTTTAATGAGTATTATTTATGACTTTTCCATGAGTATCATGTATGCTACAAAATAACGTTTTAACCAAGAGGTTGTGACTGGTGATATATATTTTGCCAAATTAGTGACCTTTCAATGATTATCATTTATCCTACAAATAATCCTTTAACCAAGAGGTCATGAGTGGTGATACATATTTTTCCAAATTAATGATCTTTCAACTTCATTTATTCTACAATAACCATTCAACCAGGAGATCATGAGTGGTGATACATATTTCAACAAATTCATCAAGGACCTGCACTTAACCCTACCCAGTTTTTGCAAACACAAGGATCGATAAAAGCAAGATCCAACTTGAGCCAATCCGACAAACCATTGTATACCAAATGAAATTTAGATAATATGCTATAATGTATCAAGGGGAAATAAATCTAATAAGGTCGTATTCAATCTCACCTTCTATAGATCGAAAATTTGATAAGAAAAATAAGCAAATTTCAAAGACATTTCAACAAAACATGGAGTGGAAAAGATTAGTCGTTCAAACAAAGAGTTAAGGAACTTTAAAGAAGTCCAACATCTCACACACTTTAGTGGAACAATCGAAACTAAGATTTCACGCCTAAGAACACTATAGATAGATGACCACATTTCAAGTCTTAGAAAATTGTAGAGACAAGATGTAGGAAGGCGTGCAATTTGTAAAGACATAATGCCACCCAAACTATTGGAATCATTAAAAGTTCAATTTTACTTCCTCATTCCAATGTAAGAATTCATTGAAGCACTCAAAGTTGTGGTTGATGATCATTTTTTTAGTTTAAATGACTTCTCTCACTACTTCAAGAAAAATTATGCAATATTAATATCACCGATTATTTTATTCAATATAAAAAAAAATTGTGCTAAAACTACCTAATATCTTTTAATTAAAAAATTTCATTTATCATCTTATTCTATACTAGATTATCACTATATAATATAGACAACTTATTAATTTATTGTTATAATATTATATCATATTATTAAGAAAAAATTATAAAATAACCAATCAATAAAAATTTTATGAGATGGAAAAGTGATATAATCAAGTTTATGCATTGCTTAAGGAATACAAAGTTAATTGATCCCTTAAGAAAATTAATACAATCCCCTCATATACTAGTTAGAGAATTAAATTAAAAAATATCATTGAAACTTGTCATGAGAATTAAAATAAAAAGATCTCATTGAAACTTGTAATGGCCATTTTCTTCACAGTCGTTTTTTTTATTATCAATTTTCTATAACTATTGTGATTAAACTCTGTTTAAAAGAAACACTACTTGCTATTTTCAAAATATAACATCTACATATTCGATAATGATATAATTCTCTTCCAAGTAGAAAGGGTGACTAGAGGCAATGTTCTACTTTTTAAAATAGATTTTAACAATTTAACTTAGTAGCTTTACGACTGTGTTTTCTAATCCGTTTTTCACAAAAAACAATTAGAAATTTGAAAGAATTGATGGAATTGCAGGTATCAATAGTTGATATTTCACATTTCAGGTGGATTAGAGGATTTTCAGGGCACTGGATCCATCTGTGCATTCAAAACTGCAATTCAAATAATGGAAAACTACAATTTCACCAACAATTAGATTGTCATATATGATAATAATTGCCCGAAAAAAAAAATGAAAAAAATATATAATATTTAAACTACACCTTTTTAAAATAATTTTCAATGATTAGTTGAGGGGATTTCACCCTTGGATGGTGATTTTTAAACCCTTCATTAGATGTGATTTTTTTGGCATTGTACAATCCCTTCCCTTTCATCCGAAGTGGCAGTTTCTGATCCAGGAGGATCTCCACACAAGGATTTATTACTTTGCACAACATGGAGAAGATCATTAAAATGATAATTGATGGCAGGTGACAAAGTTTGAAAGGAATGTTAATTGCTACATATTATAAAAATGATTAATATTTTTTTAGCATAATGTGCTCATGTATTTTTCATTTAATTTGTAAAAAGGAAATTAAAATTAAGTGTGAGAATCCACCTCACAATTAGTTTCCTAGTTTTAAGGGGAAATTAGTTTAGAGCAAGAATCCACCTCATAAATTAGTTTCCTAATTTTAAGAGGAATTTGGGAGTCTCATGAGTTGGTTTGGAATCCTTCCTCATTTTATCACAAGTGGTTTCCTAGTCTCAAGGGGAAGTTAAGTTTGGTTGATATGCTTTCTCATTTTTGTCCTTGAGTTGTTATTATATCCTAAAATTGTGGACCTTGTCTCCTTGAACTATGGAGAGATGGAAACTATATAAATTCCTTGTGTAAACATAATGGAAGATGCTCCATTTAGGCCCCTTAGAGAGAGAGCTTGCATTATGAGGAATGTAGTCTTGGTGTTTGAATAAATGTCACTTATGTGAGAGCCTTAAGTTCCTTTTGTAACAGAAGGTTATTCTGGATTTCATCCCTGTAAGGAGCATGTACCACATGTTGAAATAATGTAACTGCGAAGGGAATTCTTATTATTTTGTTATTGGATTAAATCCCCATTGTGGATTAATCATGTCATTATTATTATTTTTATTATTAGGTTAAATCCC
>JZKD02S0366020.1:218551-233519 GCA_000966675.3 Picea glauca
CCAGGATAAATGCTGTGTCTATTGTGGATGTGTATTTCTCAGTGATCTTGTGGTTATTATGCTCTTGTCTTTATGAAATGCAAAGAACTATAATGATAGCATAAACATTAACACCACATTTTGTGAGAAGGTTTCATCCCTTGATAAAGGAAGGATAATAAAGTGATTCATATTCCAAATAGATCTGGAGATGTAGCCAGAAGAATCTAGTCAACTTCGTTAACACATGGGTGTCAAATTATATGTGTGATTGTTTATTTCATTCTCACTTGATTAAGTATAGATTTCATTACACATATGCACATAATTATGACAATTTTTCTCATGTTCACGTGTAATGATTAATGATTATTTTCTCATGTTCACATGCGATTAAACATCAGTAAAAGGTCCCCATTGTATGATTTTGTAGAGAAATATCTCACATAAATTTATGGACCAAGTGGTATCAGAGCAGGTTTGACCAATTTTGTAGATTGTGAATAATCATGGGCAAAGAAAAGAATCAAGCATGGCTTCATGATCTTGAAGAAATCAACCATACCATTCAAGCATATAACACTTAATTGAGGAGGCTTCTTCAAGAATCTGAATAAGAAAATAGAAAACTATGACTCAACTACAAGCTATGGAGGAACAAGTTGGGGCATGCTCCGCTACATGAGAAGTAGAAATTTCCTCCAAGATCATACCAACTTGTGGCCATGACAAGTATATTAGTTATGGTTCTTGTCATGAAAATGTTGATGGATGCACATATTGTTAGTAATTGAGGATGTTCTCCAAACACCAGGTAACCAAGGTGGCTTTGTATAATCCTCATCTACAACTTCATCCAACCAAGAGGAGCAATTTTCCAAACTTCAAGAAGAAGACCAAGTGTCACAAACATGAATGGAGGTAAAGAATTCTCCATGTTCAATTCCTTCCCTTATTAATGATGATTATTCTTTTGGAGTTTTTGAAAGGAACATGAAGGGAATTGGGTTGAATTTGTCGAGGAAGATGGGGTATAAAGGAGGAGGTTTTGGTATTGATGGCCAAGGCATCATTCAACCACTGGAGGTTGAAGGAAGACCTCGATATGTAGGATTGGGGTATGGTGAGAGATAATGCTCAAAAGTAGCATAAGCATAAGATTAATCTTCAAGCAAAGAGATGATATTATCACCAACACCATCTAAGAAAAATGATGGCACATCACTCTCTGAAAGTGATAGATCTATCATGAGATTCTGAAGGAAATCAAAGTCTCCTCTAAAAGATTGGGACAACAAGAATGTTGCAAAGTGATGGAAGAGAAAATATATTTACGGTGAAAGCGAGACATAAATGAAGTCACACACTGCAAAATGTGTGGTCACTGGATCAAGAAATGTTGGAAGCTTGACCCCGAGCTTCGTGGCACACCAAGAAAGAAGTATGTACCAGAACCTATGCAGTTGGGGGCTTGATTCAAGTGGATCCTCCTCAGTTGAAAAAAATGGCCAAAAAAACAAAGTGCCCGAAATTCAATAAAAACAAAACCAAGTTGAAGAACTCGATGAGAGATTTCCAACAACGCAAATAGTACCTAAAATGGAATCCAAATGAAAATGTTATGGCCATCTTAAATTTTTAGCAAATAGGAAAATATAGCAAAGTTAGTACAATGTTGACTTCAGCATGACATCAATATGCTAACGTGGCAGGATGAGAGGCTACCATGTGTCATGCATTTTTTGCACTTTCAAGGGTCCATGTGGACCAGTAAAAATGTGCCACGTGGCATCCGTACGGACACCACGTGGCATCCGTACAGACACCACACGGTAGTATGTGTAACATCCTACTCCATTGAGCACACTTTTATAGACATATTCTTTGAGGACACTTGCGTGCAAGTGATCCGATTATGGTACATTGTGATTTCGTTTCGATTATGGGATATATATGATGATGATGTTGTGTTGTGACTTATTTTTTTTTTATGTGTATGTATTGACAGATGTTATTGACGAGTTTTCCTGATGTGCATGACACATGACAGGTTATGGATGCGCATGGAATTAATGAACTTCCTTGGACTCCGGATTGAGTCAGGGAGTGGATTGTATTTGTTTAAGTATTTCATTTTATTCACATGTAACATATGATTGATTACAATATGATTTATGTATATGGATTATTGACATTGTTTTTGTCAGTGGATGTAGGTTTGACGGTGCTTGCTAATCTGACTCACTTAAGGAGTAAAGGGGCCATGCACAAAAACCAGACATTTGAGGGAGAGGTGTGGCAGTGTCCCTGTCATAGCCTACTAGCACCCTCGTTGTGGTCTGAATGGTAGGTTAACAATTACCTTGTTCAAGAGGTCCACAATTTCATGAGGGAGGACTACGACAGACACTCATGAATATTTGTAAGGGGCACGCAATAAGGGGGGGTCCTTATTCCTTATAAGCCCTTAGTCTCTCACAAGGTTGACCGAGTGGAGTGTTGATTCCAAGGGTCAGACAAACTTCCAAAACAAGTCTACGGTGAGTGGCACCCTTGGAGCACGGAGGTGCGTCTTGAAGGGCACATTGCGTAATTAAACTTGAGTCAATAAATCTAGGTGGCCTAGAAAACATTGAAATGATTAGACCTTGTTAGAAAAAAATAATTAATTAAACAATAAATAATTAATTATAAATCCTAACATAAGTCTAAGCCTAAGTATAAGACTAATTATAAGTCTAAATTTAAATAAAGGACTAAATGAATTATGACATGAGTTAAATATTTGAGAATATAATCAACTCTAGGAAAAATGGGAATAAAATTTAAAGGTTGGAAAAATGCACATGTGTGCATGAAATTAATAAAATGGATTTTAAAAATAGAAGAAATAATAACATGAGAGAATATGAGTACACATGGAATAGAATCTTGAGTCAACCTACCACTAGCCTAACTATAAGAAGACTCCTAATCCAACTCTAACTAAGATCTAGTTAGGAGATACTCATTAAATGAAAATTTGGGGAACAAAGGGACAACTAAGAACAAAAATACGAACACATTGGAGAATGTGAGGGAAATCGGCTTTTTAAATAAAATAAAATGGTAATTATTTATGAAACTTGGGGAGAGGGTGACAAGTGTGTGGGTGAATAACACAAATTAAATTAATTAAAAATATAATTAATTGTGCATGAGGACATGTGTCATTGAGGATTTTTCTATAAAACAAATGTGGTAGAAGGGAATTGGATCTTACTTTGTCTTGGTAATGTTATGCTGCCAAAATTTTGTGGATTGTGTTTTACTTATGAGAGTTGGGATACCACACTTATAGAAGGAGTGGAATCTCTTCCTTGCGAGGCAATCCTTGGAGCTATTGTTTGTTGGTTTCTTGTGTGTGGCCCATTTGCATCTCGGGGGGGAAAGGGGGAAGAAGAGTACCCCTACCATTGGCTGGGAGGTACCAGTGAAGTCTTTGTGATTAGCAAGCTGGAGTAAGGAAGAAGCCCAAGTTGTTGAAGGACATCTTCAAATATCCATCCCAATCGGTGCCGATATTTTAATTTCTATAGTTTAATTGTAATAAGACTAAATTTGTACATTGGAATTTGTAAATCATTGCGGAGCTATTGTATTTTTTTTTTTTTATAATTCATTGCCAATTAAACTATATCCCAGAAGTTAGAATTCATTTAGTCTCTGCCCAATTTGTTTACTTCAAGTGGAGAATCGATTTATTGAATCGTTGCAATGTTGTTGTGCTATGGAACGAAAATCGAAGATCGCATTCTGGTAATTGCAATTAGAAAACTTAGAAGTTGGTTAGCCATTGTAAACTTATTTACAATACAAAATCCTAGTATTCTTTCATGATTCGTGTAAACAATAAATCACAAGTATGGAATTTAAATTATGTATAGAGGGTGCAAAATGATTTTTGAGTTGAAGATTTAAATTCTTATGATCATTGTATGTTAATTAGTAATTCTAGAAACCACGGATGAGGTGACACGCAGAATAGGCTGGACACGCGGTGATGAGTTGGGCAGGGCCATAAATATTGGCCACCGACTCCCATCTCCTCATCATTAAGATGGGAGTGAGCCCGAGCAGCCAAAACCAGAGAACGAGGCCTCTCACGCGAGTGAAGAGGACGGAGGACTAGAGCACTAAGAGCATAGCCTTAGTGACCAAGTCTGTCATGATCACCTTCATTATTATCAGCCGCTCTGATAGATACACAATGCATTTTGGGGTTGATCGGCCGAAGTCTGAACCTTTAGAGGGCTGGTGCAGAGATACTTACCCTTTTGGCATTCTGGTTATAGTCCTACTTATCTACATGTTGAGGGCAAGAGGTCGGCCTCGCAGAGGCGCTGCGTGGTATGCATTTGTCTCCCACAGAAAGTGGTGGCAGAAATTTGAAAGGGCGCTAACCATGGAACACACACGAAGAGCCCGAAAAATCAGGAAGCCTCAGATGCCTCCCATGGCATATGTGGAGGAGGTTGTTCTAGAAGAACCAATCCAGGTTCCTCCATAACATCTCCTCTTCATTATTCCAGATAATTGGGATCCCCCAACTTGTTTTATGGACGAGGCCAAGCCTCAGGATCTCGGAACAACGCACAGTCACAAGGAAGGGTACCCAGTGTGGGAACCTACCACTTTCTACGTCGAGGAAGAACTCCTGGGCAGTACATAAGAAAAAGTGAATTCAACAGTCGGTGATTTTTCAGAGGAAGCGGTTCAGCAGGAAGAGCAACGAGGACAGCAAGGCAACCGCGTGAATGAAGAAACGGAGGGTAGCGGAGTCCAAAAGCCAATTCCCCTCCCCTTCGCTCCGAGAGAATGGCAGGACCAACCTCCACTCCTCCACCCAGAGCATTTGGAACTAATCTTTGAAACGCACAGCATGGTGGATGACCAAATCCATAGATCCCTCCAAATTAGTCAGTGCCTCGACATGATGTATGTTGTCTATTCCAACACATCACCAGGACGACAATGCCCTACGTGCGCACATCCCTTCGTGCTTCCAGCTAGATCAGGAAAGAATGACGAAGATGATGAAGTCACTAGGTAACTGCTACTGTGAATGTTCATAGTTAGAAGTTTTCTTTCGATCACAACTAGAGCTCTAGCTCAGTTAGACTAGTATTATGCTACCATAAGTAAGCTTTGGAACAATTTCAAACTAATGGCGGCCATACGTCCTGGTTTCCTTCGGGCAAGACAGATGGCAGCCTGGTTTCTTTTTTTGTGTGAAAACAAGTGGCATGGGAGGCCAGCTATCCTGGTTTCCTTTTTTGGCGGGACAGCTGGCACTCCAAAAGACTCTATAAGCCTGAAGTTTTAATATAATAGGATCCTCCCCTTTTTTACTTAAAAAAAAAAATTAGTAATTCTAGAAACAAAAATCTTGGGGTCGCTATGAATTTAAATTGCCATTTCTGAGGTGCAAATTTTTTGTGTTAATTGTATAATTAAATTGCATGTTGGTAGGTTCGTTGAGAAGTTTTAATTTGTAGTCCCTGAATTTATAAAATTCGCATGGACACTGTTAATTATTCCCAGTCAGAGATTTTAGAAATGTATATCCTATCAAACTTTTGTTGCTTTCGAATTTTAATGTGTTGGGTCGTCATATGATTTCTTTTGCAGACACGGAATTTAAATCAAGTATTGGAACCGAACTTGTTTGGTCTTGTCAATTTATTTTCCTTTCAAAAACTTGAATTCCACTTCGTCACAAAAATCTATTGCAATCCAAAAATTAGATTCTTGGGTCTCCGTAAAATTTAATTACAATCCGAAGTTGTAAATGTCAACGGTTGTAGCAGAATGCAATGGAAACATTGTATCTAGAGAGACGTCGAGACTCAAACTAAAATTGGTTGGGATTGGTTTTGGTCTCAGCAAATTTTTAATTGACTTACATATTGGCGTTGATCTATTTATCCCAATTTCTTGAGTTAAATTTCTTTGGATCACCGTATAGTAATTTCGATCCAAATCTTAAAATTTGTATGGAAGTTGTAGAATAATTTGGCATGTTTGGAAACTAGAATTGGTATAGTTTACTGTTAGAAACTTTAATTGCATTCCGGAATTGGAATCTCGTAAAATCGCTCCAGATTTATTTATTTTTTCTTAATTTATGGTTTAGTATCATAACTAGCAGTTATGGTTAGTTAGATTTAGATGTGTATAGAGCTATATCCTTTAAGCAATCCGAACTTCTTATTACAATTGCTAGTGTGTTCTCGACGTCATCTAACAATAAACTATACTCTTTGCCAAGTCCTTATACAAGTGCGACTATTGTTTTTCCTTCGTCGTTGATTTTATTGTTGCTTCTTCCAACGCACCCTTATGGACTCTTTGTTACCAAATTCATTATTGTGGTACTCCTATGCATCGATTTCACACTCCATTTATCTATGAAATTAAATTACTCTGAGCATGAAAATATTCCTTGGATTGCCACATAATCTTAATGATAGGAAAGTTTTGATTCTTCTCCTTGGATATTATTATTGTATACTTTCCGAAGATATTGTGGTGATACAAGTGGAAGTAACGCATGCACTTTTCAATTAAACTCTACTCTTCACTATGTAGCTTAAGTTTATAAGAATATATCGTAAAGATAAATCATAGGAATGAAGATATTATTTTAATGTATATAAAAGAAAGTGGCAAGGTTAAGTCATGGAAATTATGGATAATCTTAAATAGAATGGATACTTACTTAATAATATATGTGGTAATTAGATGTAGGAAATCAATGAAATCTTATTATTGTAATTTATTTAAGAATTAAAGAAATAATAATATGGGCATAATATTAGAAAATTGAGAGAATTCTTGAATAGATACTTTGATTATCAATTGGTGAATAACTAAAAAAACATAATGTGATTCTTTCAGATTAACATCATGGTGCTTTATGCGTTGAAAACCTTTACACAAGATAAGGCATTTTTGTATGGATAATAAAATTTCTTATTCCTACTTCCTTATTTCTTTTCTATGAAAAGTCTCTAGATTTTAGTAGAATACTTTAAATTAATTCTTAATGAATTGAGTATGTAATTACTGCGGTAATGTATAAAATTCACTTGCTGTTATATGAGTAACTTTAATAGTATAAAAAAAGAATTTATACTATTACTTACAATTGCTTATTCCACTGTTTACATTTATCTTGGGTTGGATGCTATCACGACGTATTATGGAAATAGCGATGATTTGTGATGCAAATGAAACTAGACATGTGTAGCCTCTTATGGTGTGAAATTAGTGTTGATGAATAGTCATTTTTTGTGCTAATATAATGAGTTTTGAACAAATTTGGTTATGTTATGAGCATGCATCTTACTATTAATTCTAAGTCTTGAGTCTAGGTTAGAAGTGGATATGGGAATAGATACCTCCATGTTCCTCAGAACAATCGCTAGTCCTGAGACCTTTAATGGTCAAAATCAATCGAATGAATCCTGGACTTGAGGGTTGATTATGTGTCTTGGAGGTCCTAAACTTGCAGGTAGGTTAGGCGGGTAGACATCTTGTTATCTTTATACAATGAAAATAATCTATTAGTTATAGTGATGATGGATTGGATTGCTCTCGTGTTGTGATGTAGATGAGAATAGAATGTGTATTATTAAAGTATGTTAATGTCGTGTAACTTTTGTTCTTATGATGTTTAAAAAAAAAATATTACCACTACTGTACTCACTTACATTGATGTCGTAATGGAGGGGTCGTTACAGTATGGATATTGACGTGTCGATTGACGTGGTTGTACGGTGATGATGTTAGTAGAGTGACTGGACCATACATAATGTTGATGTAATACTACGATGCTAACACAGTAGGTGATGTGTCGAGTGACTGGGCAGTATGGAAATGATGTGGCAGAGTGAGTGGGCAGTACTATAGATGATGTGGCACTGATTAGGCAGTACGCGAATGATGTGGCAGCATGAGAGGCTGCCACATATCAGGTGGATTTGGCATTTTCAGGGGTCCAAATGGACCAGTAAAATTTAGACATGTGTCATCTATACAAATGACGAGGAAGTATGGAGGATGATGTGTCGAATGGCATGGCACTGATTGGACGTTGATTAGACCGCCACTGGACTATTGACTGGACGTTGACAATCCAATCACAAAGTTGCACTTGGACCAATCATGGGGCACCACATGGCACCCCTTGAATGCCCAATAAGGTGCAATGTCCAAAATTTCAAATTAAAAAAATATTTAAATGACCACCGGACCGACCAATGACCAACCAACCAACGGACGAAACCTTTAATGTTTGGCGGGATTGTTATAACTATGGGGTGTATTAAATAGTTTTCAAACTATATTTAAATATATATAACTATAACCTGACATGTGGGGGTTCATTGGGTTTGACCCCCAAACCTCCCCCAAATTTAACCCAACAACTTGTCAATGCGCCAAAGTTGGTGCTTTTGTCTATCCGTTGACCAAAACTTATTTAAAATCCAATCATTCATCTGCCAGGTTGGAGGAGAGATTCATGCACCCAAGTACAGGCATAATTTTTTATGCAGGATCACATTTAATGCAGGATGTATAGACTGTTGTGGGCACAAATTTTGAGGCAAAGATCCCAAGAGGGGCCTGGAAATGAAAGTGAAAGCATTTGACGAAAGTATAGACATTTTTGCATGATTTCTCACCATGAACCCACTAGTGCAATTAGAATTTTGATTTGAGCAGTGGAAATTGAAGGCTATGGCCAAGCCCATGTCTTCTTGGCACATTTTTTGAGGCAGAGTTGCACCTTTCATAACAGGGTCACGTTTACAATAAAAAGTTGCAGAATGATGAGATGCACATGCTGGTGATGTGTATGTTGAGGTTTGAGCTGTCGATTGAGCATCTTGGCACGAAAACCCATGTAAGTTTTATGCATTTATGTTTTTTTCCCTCTTTTTGGAAATTACAAGAAGATGAATGCATGTTGTAGATTCGGGTGATCTTTCAGTGCTACAACAAGGCAACAAGATTTGAATTATTGTTGGAAATTCATTGTTTGAGCCTTGCACACAAATCAATACTGTGTGGTAAGAGACCATTTTGACACTTCGACATAAAGTAATCATGTTTACAACCAAAAGTATTAGAATTGTGAGACAAGTGTGATGATGATGGAAATTGTCTTATTTATTATGTTGCACATGTTTGTAATGGGGGGTTTAAAAACCATAGAGTTATCACTAGTGCACATTTGGGGATATTCACCTTAATGTTAATGATGTAAAAGGTTGTAATTAGCCACTCTTGAAAGTAATGATGAGAGGGAGAGGCATTTTGTTCTATGTCTAAACATTGTTAAGCCTTTATGGAAACATTGTAATGGGTCTTGTAGCCATTGGTGAGTGAGAGGCATTGTTTTCCTAGCCCTATTTTGGAAAGCATTGTAAACTTGTCCATGAGTGTTTTATAAACTCCTGTAAAGTATGGTATTGCTTTGAAAATTGCAAAATTGAGATCATGTATTATTAGCTACATATTTTCATTGATGCAAGTGTCGACATTGACATCCTCATTCTGAAGCACAAAGGTGAAGGAGAAGAAGGGTGCGGCCTTTCAGAGACATTTTTTATGTAGATCAAGGAATCAACTACAAATTTGCATTGATGCAAGTGTTGGTATTGACATCCTCATTCTGAAGTACAAAGGTGAAGGAGAAGAAGGGTGTGACCTGTTAGAGATATTTTTTATGCAAATCGAGTTCTAGGAAAGTGCATTGTGGAGTGTAAGGCTTTTCCTAGAAGCTGGTTACAGAGATTCAAGTCATAGTTTGTATCTATACTTTCGTAGGACCAGAAGTGATTTTTGTGGGAGGTATGATCCAGAAGGATATCCACACAAGGATTTGTTACTTCGCACACCATGGAGAAGATCATTAAAATGATAATTGATGATAGTTGACAAAGTTTGAAAGGAATGTTTAATGCTTCATATTTTAAAAATGATTAATATTTTTTTAGCATAATGTGCTCGTGTATTTTTCATTTAATTTGTAAAAAGGAAATTAAAATTAAGTGTGAGAATCCACCTCACAATTAGTTTCCTAGTTTTAAGGGGAAATTAGTTTTGTGTGAGAATCCACCTCACAAATTAGTTTCTTAATTGTAAGAGGAAGTTGAGAGTCTCATGAGTTAGTTTGGGATCTTTCCTCATTTTATCACAAGTGGTTTCCTAGTCTCAAGGGAAAGTTAAGGTTGGTTGAGATGCTTTCTCATTTTTTTCCTTGAGGTGTTATTATATCCTAAAATTGTAGATCTTGTCTCCTTGAACTATGGAGAGAGGGAAACTATATAGATTACTTATGTGAGAATTATGGAAGAGGCCCCCTTTAGGCCCCTTGGAGAGAGAGCTTGCATTGTGAGGATTGTAGTCCTTCTGGTGTCTGAATAAATGCCACTTATGTGAGAGCCTTAAGTTCTTTCTGTAAGAGAAGGTTTCTCTGGGTTTCAACTCTGTAAGGAGCATGTACCACATTTTGTGAGAAGGTTTCAGCCTTGGCTAAAGGAAGGATAATAAATCAATTTGTATTCCAAGAGAATATGGAGATGTAGCTAGAAGAGTCTAGTGAACTTCGTTAACACATGGGTGTCAAATTATACATGTGAGTTTTGATTGCATGCTCACTTGATTAAGTAGAGATTTAATTACACATATGCACATAATTATGACAATTTTGCTCACATTCATATGTAATGCTTAATTATTATTTTCTCATGTTCACACGTGATTAAGCGCTAGTAAAAGGTCCACATTGTAGGATTTTGTAGAGAAAGATCTCACAGAAATTCTCAGATCAATTTCTAACCTGATTGTTCAACTTATAGTGTGCTTTATTTTTATACATCAATTTATCGTTACAATTGTGATTAAAGCTTGTGTTTGAAAGACACACTACTTACTATTTTCATAATTTAACATCTAAATATTTCGTTATCCTACAGAAAGTTCATGTTACAATTGTGATTAACCATGTGTTTAAAAGACACACTACTTACTATTTTCAAACTACAACATTTACATTTTTGGCAACGTTGTAGTTCTTTTGGAGGCATAAAAAGAGAAAGGGTGACTCTAGAGGAAATTCTCTAGCTATTAAAAAATATTTCAGATATTCATCTTAGTGGATTTGGCCATTAAAGGTGCTTTTTAAACCCTCAAAAATATTTTGGCATTGTAGAATCCCATCCCAATATTTTAGCAATTTATCTTAGTGGCTTTGGTCATTGGATGGTGCTTTTTAAACCCTCAAGAACCTTTTGGCATTGTAGAATCCCATCTCTCCATCTAAAGTGGAAGTTTATAATATATCACCATCACCCAATGATGCAAAGTAACATGATTGATGATTAGAGTCGAAGCATTGCTATTTATTTTTCTATTTAATTGTGTATTCGATCACTACTCATCCTTGTATTTCCCACTCCATCCCTTTGTGTCATTTGTGTCATGGTTTTGTGTGTTGTAGAGGGGTGGATTTTTGAATTATAATATGCCCACAAAGGGAAACTAAATGTGGATTGCATCCTCCACCTCACTTGAATTCAATGGTCATGGATGATAAGTTCATTTGCAGTCTTCTTTTCTTTTTCTCTCTCTGATTATACGCTAAGAATTAGATTAGTCGGTGATTTATTGTTATCAAATTTTATTCATATCAATTCAGTAGAAAATTCCATGTTCTTAATCAAGTAAATTGGTCTTTATACATTTTTTTTAAACCTTGGTAGAATAATGTCATTCAAGAACCAATAAAGGACAATTCCCTTGTTGGGCACACTCGTATTTGTTTTTTTCATGAGTATCTATTCACTGCATATCCAAAATCACAACAATATAAATAGAGTGAAAAGGAGCCATTAGTTTACTAACTGCAGAAGATAGGAAGGCGATCATTATTTTATCGACCGCAAAGGATTATTCAGTGTTGTTGGCATGTTGATATGGTGTGCAACCTACCTTAATTCACGTTTTAGGGAGAGGGAGTGATTCATTATAAAGGAGATTACTCTTTTTCTATCCCACCTATGTAGTTGATCAATGAATCGTGCATTTATTTTCCTTTTGTTTGGTTGTCTACCAGTGGTGTCAAATTGAATTTTTTCTGAAGGAATTGAAAAATCCATTATTACACACGCACAGTGTGAGTGACATGCATGAGTTGAAGAATGTATCACTCTCAAACTCACACTTATCTAAATTGAAACATTGAATTATGGCTAGTATAGTCTTGGTTATTCTAGAATTTTCATAATTTTCATAACTATTCTTCAAAAAATTCTAGCTTATTAAGATTTTCATAATTATTTTTATTAATTGTCCATTCATTACTGAATTTTTAAAATTAGTAATAATATGGAAATATTGTTTGTGAAACATCAATAACAATATTACTGAATTATTTGTGTGGTATAATTATTATAATGAAATGAATGTGTTTTCACATTTTGTTTGGAATATTATGTCAATTATATGGCAGAGGGAAATATAAAATGAGGTAGAAACCACTTTCAGAAAGGACACAACATTTTTACTGTTGTTTCATGAGTTCCATTGAGGACACCTCCTCTATTAAGATATGGTCAGGATTTAGTCTTGCTAGGTTCGGGTTAGGATTGTGTGATATGATTAGTTGAAGTCTACAAATTTTCGATGTATGAGCATCATCGATTGGTGAGGAGAAGTGATAGATGTAGATACAGATTGGTTGGTATGTGGTAATGAAAGGTCTTTTACATTTGTAAAATAATTATGAAAAAAACATGATAATCAAGATATATACCAATGTAACTAACATAGAAATGTTAATACAACTTTATAGATTACAAATCTAATATCCACACTTATAATCACACCTACAAAATACTACAATAGAGATTATCTCTTCAATTTCTCAAACATGAGTTGTCTCTTCTTGAGGTCTCGTCGCCTTGATAACAATCTCTTCCATTTGAACTCTCTCTTTGTTCAATTTACTTATCTATTTAGTTTGTGTGCTATTATTAAATACAAAATCACTAGATAATTCACACCTACAAATATGGCCTCTCCTCACACAAAATATGCCTTCCGAACATGAATTTTAAACTGATATGAAATAAATATAAGATCAGTTACAGGAGAATCTACAGCTCATTAGTGGCATGGCACAACTTCATTATCATAAACATGCTATCTTTTTAGGAATTTTTGGCATTTTTCCTATGACTCGATTTAGTGGCAATAACTTGTAATATTTTCATTGATTTTAGTAAATGGGTCCTCTTAAATTTTCCTTATTTCCACAAATCAATTGAAAGAAGTTAGTTGAACATTACATAACTCGTAGGATTTTAAATTATTTTTATTTTTTAAAATAGATTAAATGAAAAATATTAAATGTCTTAATTTTTTTAATCTACTAGGTTTAGAATTTAATACTTTTCATGTTGTTAAAGTTAAATCCCAATTGAATTATTCCACAAAGAGGTCGAGCTTGTATGGTATCGTTGAAAAGGAAGTATATTGGTGTCATGTCTAATTAAGGAAATCCATCAATAGAACATTTTTATTTGGAATCATGATATTTTACATTTATTTCCATTTTACATGTTTAATCAAATATTGTTCTCATTGTTGGCTAATTAATCATGTGGTGATGGTCGTCTTCCCTTATTATTAAGTAAATCCTTTCCACACTATTGGAAATTATCTTTCTCAATGAGTCATTTTTTACCTTTTTCTCCCTAAATAACTTGTTCATTGCATTAAACCTATGCATTTTATAATATATTAATGTTATGCCTTGTTTAAAATTCTATCAATACAAAGCGGGTTTGGATGGAACATAGTATTAAGTTGTTTGGAATTTTATCACAATACAAATTACATGACTCAGTTAATTATATGAAAGAATAGTTTTTGTTTTATGAGTGTCGTAAACAAAATGGAATGTGTTTTCACCTTTTTTCGTGTGATGTATTTTATATAACAGAGAAGGAAACAGAATATGGTGTGGATGCAACTCGCTTAGTTCATTGCAGCTCAAATATTTACTTGTCATTTAATTATCACTTTCCCATGCAGGTAGGAGTCTACATTCTTCATATTTCTCTTTAGTCTTTGTTTTATTTGTTTTATTTCGGTTTAATAACAAATTTAATCTTAGTCTTTGTTTTTCTTTTTTTCTTCATGCATATCATTTGCATTTGGCTCTATTCGTATCACCAGATACAACATCCTAGATGAAGGCCTCACGCAACTATCATAACCTCTGATCATAACAGAGAGTGAATGTATAGAGTGTTCGAGTGAGTTCACTTATAAGGAGTCCTTGATAATCAAAATACATAAATACACCATTTACTTATAAAACACAAATACCCCTTTTCCCAAATTTTATATATTTTATAATTATTTTAATATTACATTAACCCAAAACTACGTGAATTTTCTTTATTCATATGATATTTTTCTTGTCATTGAGTTCATCAATTGTTTTGTCTTTTGATATAAAATTACTAATAAAAAAATTGTGATTTTTTGTCTCAACTATTTGTTTTAAATTTTCATCCTCTTAATGTAGTAGATTAATTCCTCTACATTTTCTTTAACCTAGTAGAAAACCCCAATCCAGAACTGAGAAAGAATCATTTCATTTTTTGGCACAATCATTATAGCATCCCCAACCCCAAGTTGGGCCATGCCACACAAAAATTACAACTCTTATACCATTTAATTTACTAATAATGATTTGCATAAGAATAAAATTATGTAAACTAACAACAAATATATACATGCATCATATATAGGAAAAACTAGTAACAGAAAATACATAAATAATGGCACAAAATTTATAATAACATGTTGCGTGTGCACAATAACCTCCCCATTTTGTTCTCTTATCGTCTCTCTAAGAGAAGAAATC